>JAQQPU010015038.1:0-21837 GCA_029168905.1 Artemia sp. Kazakhstan ARC1039
ATACACACATATAAAATATAACATATATACTTTTAAATATCAAAATATTTTGAAATATTTAGTGACTTATACCAACTAGAAAGAAAAATACAAAGAACATGCAAATTATGTGATATACGTTGGGAAATATGGGAAACACAATTCTGGACATTTAGGGGGAGGAGCATGGTGCCAAAGCCAGCGGTCACCAAAAAATAGTAAACTATATATTTCTAGGCCAAATCCTAACAGAGAAACTATCTCGGGAAAACTCTTGCGAGCCTCTTGTAATTGCTGAGACTGCAGTTAGTGACTTGAGACGAAATACTAGAAAACACAAGAAACATGCAAATTCTACCTTGGAAAGACGAAAAACACCCAAAATCTTAACATCTAGGGGAAGGGACGAGACCCCTAAACCAGAAACAAGTTCTCAGCAAGAGTTAGAAAAGGGTTTATTTCCTAGCCCAAATCTTGACTAAGAAGCCTACAAAGATTCCACCTCCCACGATATCCTTTTAAATTCTCTTGGTGGTGACATTGAGCTTAGGACAACAGGGAGTCAGTCAATTGCCAATAACGGCTCCTATTAATAGAAGTGCATTTTTTTGGCTTCAACTGATTTAAATTCTGAAGGTTAAATTTGAAGATTAAATTCACTCGTAATGGTGAACTTACAACGAAATTGACCTATAAAAAGAACACAATAGAAGCAACTTTTAGAAGAAAAAAAAACATTTCATTAATAAAAATGTTTCAGGAAATTATTTCAGCGTCAAAAAAAGAAGGCTGCGACAGATTTTCATGATTTTATGGTAAAATATATAACAATTTTTATGAATGAGGCATGTTTCTTGAATAAAAGCTATTGTGGTCCTATCTCTAGTGCATATCTTTACACCTTTACTAGATTTACTACCTTTAGAAATGAGTCTAAATGAGCCATTACTACCCTGATTATTTTTATAACTATCCTTATAACCAAAACAAATGTTAATGCCACTGTTCTAACCTCAGATTCATTACAGCACTAAACTACCTGAGGAAAAACAACTTTTTTTGGAGGTAACTGCTGGGTTTCAACTCCTCATTATTAGGTACGATTTTCAGACTTAGCCTACTCCTTCTTTGAAAAATAGTTAATAGTGGTCTGACTAGTTATCCATTACGTGGTTTCCGTCAATTGAGAGTTCTGTCATGTAAACTAGTCAGTGCTTGAGTTTTGGTTTTTGTTTAAGAGCAAGAGCCAATTAAAAAGCGGATTAGATGAAGCAGGAAAATGAATACGGTTTAATTCATGACTACTTCCACCAGCAGTGTACCCAGTATTTGGCCCAGTGCTGCCAGATGTGTCTTTGTACTCTTCGGACGCTTCTTTTCGGCAGTTGCGCATTGATTTTTTTTTAATCAGTGTTTTTGTTTTTCCCAAATTGCATACTTCGTGTGCTTTTCAATGCAAAAAGTGGCTCTTATGGTTTATTTTCGCTTTCATGGGTGCGCTCTGAGTTTTAATTTGAGGCGTTATTAGGGGAATTCAATAGTAAAATACATTGTAAACCACCTTTATCATGAGCTTTATCACGAGTTCAAGATTCCTGGATTATGCAAAAAAAAATCCCACAAGTACTGTAACTCTTTACCCCGAGTAAAATCAGAATCTTATGAAAGCACTAAAGCCATATTCGGGGGAAGAGAAGGACAAATCTCGGACTTAACATCTCCCTCACCCTAAGGAATGACAAAGTTAGCGCATAAATACGGAATAATTTCTTTTAAACACCGGGATAAATTACTGAAGAATAATTTTTCCGTAGTAGGATCCCTTTCCCTGAACCCCCCCCCCTCGGTACAAGCTCACTGTGCATGAAACATAACATCCGCTAAAATTATTTCAATCTACTTTGTATTGCTGATGCCTGCAATAGTTAAAATACATTTTAACTGGAACGTTTACTTGTTGGAGGTTGGAACCCATTTGAATTTGCAGAGGCGAGGACAGGGTTTTAAACGTGAGACTTGTATTTGAGTGGAAACCACATTTTCTGGGAAAGTAGAAACCGACCTTTTTTATGATTGAAAGTGACAAATTAGAAAGTCTGAATAATTAGCCGCCGACATGCTAAATGAGGCGATCCCTTAAGAATAGCTTAAAATGACCTTTTAATTAGGATAGGTACACTTGTTTCCGTTTTGGGAACTTTTGAGGTGATAAAATTTAAACTCTTTCCATGGAATTGGAAAAAATATAGGAAAGGAAAAAAAACTATAGAAAAGAAAGTTCAAGCTATGGGGCAGCCACAAGGGGTGATGTGTTTTGGTCCTATAATTTTATGTAGAAAATTGTAAGTATATGAGTGTTTTGTTTTACAGGGGAAGGTCGAATAAAGCTCATTTACGTAGTCGACATCCCCCCCCACCCAATAAAAAATTGGCCAGACCCTTGAGTAATACTTACATTAATAGATTTTAAATATAAAAGCGTAAAGTCCATTACGATAAGCTTCAGAAACGATTTATTAGCCATGTTATCTAGTTAAAAAAAACCTTTGTTTTTATTCAACGACTTGTGATATAATTAGATGTATGAAAGAACCTGAAAATATTGCGGTTCCCGAAGAGCGTATTCGTATTAAACGCTGAAATCTATATTGGCTGCCGATCCTGAATTACAGGATTATAAAAATAAGGCAAAACCTTGACTGCGAATTTGGGTTGAGTGTGCTAGACCTACTTCGGGGTCTGTTGCCGATATAAAACAAAAATCAAAGAATGAATATAAAAAGTACCTTAATTCATTCGTTATAAAGGTATGGAATTTCCAATCAAACAGTTCGTGGTAACCGAAATTAAGGAGCGACCCGGCTCAATGGTAACCGAAACTCTAAAAAACGAAATTTTGATACCAATAGATACATCAAAAGAATCAAATTTTAATTCTGATTTCAAATATATAAGTTTCATCAAGTTTAATCTTACCTATCAAAAGTTAAGCGCCTGAGAAAATTTGACTGATTTTCGAAAAAAGGGGGAAAGACCCCCTAAAAGTTATAGAACCTTAATGAAAATCACACCATCCTATCCAGCGTATCAGAGAACCCTACTGTAGAGGTTTCAAGCTCCTATCTACAAAAATGTGGATTTTTCCATTTTTTGCCAGAAGAAAGATCACGGATGCGTGTTTATTTATTTTTTTTTCCCAGGGTGATCATATCGACCCAGTGGTCCTAGAATATCGTGGGAGGGCTCATTGGAACGGAAATTAAAAGTTCTAGCGCCTTTTTAAATGACCAAAAAAATGGAGGGCAACTAGGCCCCCTCCCACGCTCATTTTTTCCCAAAGTCACCCGATCACAATTTTGAGATAGCCATTTTGTTCAGCATGGTCGAAAATATTATAACTATGTCTTTTAGGATGACTTAATCCCTCGAAGCCCCCAGGGGGAGGGCTGAAAGTTATGAACTTTACCCAATGTTAACATATAGTATTGGTTATTGGGAAGTATGCAGACGTTTTCAGGGGGAATTTTTTCTGGTAGTGGGAGGTGGGGGTGGGTCGGGGGTTATATGGGATGATCTTTTCATGAAGGAAGTTTCCTGGGGGAAGGGACATTGCTATGAAGGGGGCGCTGGATTTCCCAGCATTATTTAAAAAAAGATCAGAAATTAATTATAAAAAAAAAACAAGTTTTCCAACTGAAAAAAAGGAGTAACATCAAAACTTAAAACGAACAGAAAATATTACGTGTATGATTGGCTTAACCCCCTAGTCAATACCTCGCTAATTAAGCCAAAGATTTTTTAGTACTTTCATAAGAGCTATTTATTCTAAGTAACGGCCTTTGTGATTAAGGGTCATTTTTAAAGAATTGGAACAAAATTCGAACTTTAGCTTAAAGAGCGAGGTATTGACTAGGGGGCGAGTCCCCTAATATACGTGTTAAAAATATATGAACATAGAAGTTCGTTACTTAAGTTAATTCGTAAGTTACGTATATTTATTACTAATAAAAACGTTCGTAAATAAAATTAAACAAGTTTCGAGAAAGCCATTTAACAAAATAAAAGTAAAATTAATCTGCAAACTTTGTTTTAATTATTCGGCCTTTGTGATTAAGGGGTCATTTTTAAAGAATTGGAACAAAATTCGAGCTTTAGCTTAAAGAGCAAGGTATTGACTAGGGGGTGAACCCCCTAATATACGTATTAAAAATATATGAATATTTGTTCATTTGTTTCATCTTTAAAACATTAGGAACTTGTTGCTTTTTGTGTTTTGCATAATTGTAATTCCTTGTTTTTGCAAATATTCTTCAGTTTTCTTGCCTTCTATGTCAAAAGGCACTTACCGCCATAATTTGGCAAAGTCCGTGTCCACATTAAAAGTAATAGTTTTATAGTTGTGCCATACCCATGTAGTATCATGTAGTATCCAAATACACATGATGGCGTATATATTTTCATGATTGCTGTTTTTATAAAACGAACAGAAATTATTCCGTATATGAAAGGGGCTGTCCCCTCCTCAACGCCTCGCTCTTTACGCTAAAGTTTTTTTTTTGTTTAAAAAACGAGGGCAACTAGGCCCCCTCCCACGCTCATTTTTTTCTCAAAGTCACACAATTAAAATTTTGAGATAGCCATTTTGTTCAGCATAGTCGAAAATCTGATAAAAGGGAAAGGGCTGCAAGTTACGAACTTTGCCCATTGCTTACATATTGTATTGGTTATTGGGAAGTATACAGACATTTTCAGGAAGAATTTTTTCTGGTGGGGGGGCTGGAGGAGGGGGTTACTCGGGAGAATCTTTCCGTGGAGGATGTTTCTTTGGGGTAAGGGATATTTCTATGAAGGGGGCGCCGGATTTCCAAGCATTATTTAAAAAACGATCAGAAATTAAATTTAAAAAAACAAGTTTTTTCAACTGAAAGTAAGAAGCAACATTAGAGCTTAAAACGAACAGAAATTATTACGTATATGAGGTGGTTCTCCCCCAATTCAAAACCTCGCTCTTTACGCTAGTTTTTTTTTATTGCTTTCAAAAGAGGTTTGTGAATTAATTTTTTTTTTAACTTTTAACGTAAAGAGCGTGATAATGACTAAGGGGAGAACCCCCTCATATACATAATAACATATACGTAATAAACAAAACAATAAAAAAAAACAAGCGATACGGCTCAATAGTAATCGAAACTATTAAAAACGGAATTTTGATGTCAATAAATGTATCAAAAGAATGGGCTTATAATGCTGATTCTAAATATATAAATTTTATTAAGTTTAGTATTACTCATCAAAGGCTACGAGCCTGAGAAAATTTACCTTATTTTTTAAAGAGGGGGGAAACATCCCCTACAAGTGAAAGAATTTTAATGAAAATCACACCGTCAGATTCAGCGCATTAGAAAACCCTATAACATAGGTTTCAAGCTGATATCTGCAAAAATCTGCAACTTTGTATTTTTTGCCAGAAGAAAAATATACGAATATAGAAATTCGTTACGTAAGTTAATTTGTAAATTACGTCAGAACCAAATTTAGAGACAGCCATTTAGCAAAAGAAAAGTAAAATTTTTATGCAAATTTTGTTTACTTATTCTATGACGGTGAGCCATAATAAAAGCTGCATTAACTAAAAAACGATCAGAAATTAAATTAAAAAAACAAGTTTTTTAAACTGAAAGTAAGGAGCGACATTAAAACTTAAAAAGAACAGAAATTATTCCGTATATGAAAGGGGCTGTCCCCTCCTCAACGCCTCGCTGTTTACGCAAAAGTTTGACTTTCTCGCAACTTTTTTTTTTTAAACAATGAAAACCTTATTCCTTATATGGAAGGGGCTGTCGCCTCCTCAACGCCTCGCTCTTTACGCTAAAGTTTTTTATTGTTTGAAAAATAGAGTTGTGAGAAAGTCAAACTTTAGCGTAAAGAGCGAGGCGTTGAGGAGGGGACAGCCCCTTTCATATACGGAATAATTTCTGTTCGTTTTAAGTTTCAATGTCGCTCCTTACTTTCAGTTTAAAAAACTTTTTTTATTTAATATCTAAAAAGGATTGTTCTAAATTGATGACTTCTGAGAAGCTGGATAAAAGGGAAATAATAGTGATTCGATTTCTAGTTCAGCTTGGTATGTTTACTATTTGCCAATTTTTTTCCAAATGTGGCTAAATCTGCTCTTTGTTCAAGTTTTAATGTTTGTTTTATCCATCCTTTTACTTTAATTATTAATGTACCACTTGCAAAGTGGCTGTTCACTTTCAAAACTGTGGACATTAGATGGTGGGCACAACTGGCGGTGAGAGTGTGCCATGCGTTGCATGATGTGCATCATGCATGGTACGTCATGCGTCATGCGTGACACAAAGAAGTAGAGTGTGCCAAGCATGGTGAAACAAGCGGTACTCCTAGATATATACCCGATAGGCAACAGCGTAGAGCGGACACCAGTCACTTACCTTCCAGCTTTCTGAATGTTCAGTCTCAACCTCTTTTCCCATTTTATTCGTAATTTTTTCTCTTTTAAGGGTGTTTTGAGAATATAGAATCATCAAAGTGGGCTCAAGCGTTTGATTTAGATTTGTTAGGTTGTGAAGCAGTGGGAAAAAAGCGGTTAGAATTTATCAATGCTAGACAAATCAAACTCATACAGACAGTCCTATGAAAAACCTAAAGCTTAGATGCATATGTCCCCTCCCTGAACAAGCAAGTGAACGTTCATCAAAGATCAAAATAACGAGATGTATGCAAAAGAATATAGATTTGGTCGTATAAGCGGACGAAGTTGAATAAAAGCGAAAGTGGTTCACAAGCAAAGTCATCCATTTCAAAAAGATGGTTGATCCACTATTTTCGGAACAAGAAACACGCTTTCTCTTTTCTGATATCAAAAATTTGAACTGCACATGATAATTATAAATTACTTAAAGACGAGGTCAAAATAGCAAAAAAAGCAAGGTTTTGAAACAGGAATGTATGTAAGGTCCTTGAATTCCATAAATATCTAAGATAGTCTCTAGATTTTCTTATATTCTCCATCTGATTTCTCTATTCTTTCTACTTTTATCCACTCCCAAACAAAGAATGAAATTATTGCACGCGTTCTGTTTTCAAAACAAAGTTTTCGCATGTTTGATCAGAATGGACTTACAGGTGAGTAAGAACCCATTCAGGCAAATGTTTACCTAGTCCATTTAAATGAAACAACTGTCCACTTGACCACTTACACTACGGCTCACTAAATTCACATCCTGTTGAAACCGACAATTTATTCTATGTACACCAAATTCCTAACCTATTCAAATATCCTTAATTCCCTAGATTTAAAAGGATTTAATTGCAGCCTCTGAAAAGATTTAAATTTCCCTTTGTTTCAATGAGAAGACGGTTTATCTTATATCACTGAATGAACTTCTCTATAATTTGGAGAGGAAGGTCGTTAGGACCTTTGCTACGGCTGTGGAATAAAGGAGAATCGACCAAGTTTTGAAAGGTGGGGAAATTTGGTTCCCTTTTTTCCTATGCTTAAAGAATGATGTGATTGGCTTACAAAAACATATTTCTTTCCACGGATATAAAGGAAAGTAATCTCTCATATTCTCTTGGATTAATTGCTTTGGCCAAGGGTATTTGGCTTTGGCCTTTCCTTTGGCTTATTTCAAAAACCAGATTCTTCATGAAAAAAAAAATACCTGTGTGTCCTTCATTCTGAGACCCTAAACATCTACTGTGGCACGCTTCAGGAAGAATCGTCGTATTTTCTACCTGAAAGGACAAAGGACTTGTATTCACAAATTAACGTAAATTAATCTGTACATTTAAATGGTGAAGAAACACAAGGCAAAACATAAGGTAAATATAAACAAAACGTATTATCCCATTATGCGGGCCTCTCTAAAAAGTCAAGTTTGGTTAATGCAAATGAAATAAAATAAAATAGGATGAATATATAATAGTTTAGAAACAAATTTGGGCTATATATTTGCACATTAGGAGGGAGGGGGTAAAGCATTGCATATACTAAATACTTAATATAACCTAGGTACCTTCCCCCCCCCCTAAACCCCCAAAAAACCACAATTTAATATCGTATACGCAATGGAAACCTTGCTATCATTGCCTACTCTATAACAGTTGAGACGTCAAAACGGGTTTTATCATTGCCTACTCTATAGTCATTAACTCGAGAGGCGCGCATAATGGGATAGTACCGAACAAAATAAGCGAGAACTCAATTTTATTTTTTTAAACATTTTCTGTCACATTTAAACCTTGACTTGATCTAAGTCCAATCCCTTCTCGAAAGTTGTTCTTAGGCCACTATGTGAACTTCTATCTTCTGCCAGGCGGCGAAGGTACAGCATATTTAGCTACAAAAATGTTTTTTCCATCTCTTTGGGAAAGGGAGCGTTTTCGTGGGCGAAAACTATTTATACGGCCTTCAAGGGCTATTTTCGGCAGGCGAGTGCTCTCCATACGTTTGGTGTCATGCCATCTAAGTTGTTGCAATCCTTTTCGGTCGAGAATGGTTTGTTTGACCTTGAGACTTTGGAGAAGCTTGGTGTTTGATATTCTATTATGGTAAGTGATCCCCGCAATACCTTATAGTGATTTTGTTTCAAAGGCAGCAAGACAAACTAGTAGGTTACATTTATAGTTTATTTCATTCCTTTCATTTCATTTTGAGAGTCAGGACGTTCAGCTCATTTCAAGAGGTTTTTAGTTGTAAAAATGTATTTCCAAAATTGTTAAATGACTATACGGCACTTACATGCGTATATTTTCACGAATTCTCTCTGTTTATTGGCCAGAAATGGGGGATTAGAAATGAGCTAAACATAAACAAAAGTGTTTTTACAGCAACTGCACAAAAAAAAATTCACACATCAAGGGAGTGGGGTCTAGACCCCCTGATTACAATGATAACTGAATTACTGGTGAGTTAAAAAAGTAGTTGGTACTAAGGGTTGTGCGTTGTCTCTCAAAATTGCAAACGACTTTATGCCTCAAATCTTGTCTCCTCAACCTCTGGTTTGTCTTCAGTCCCCATTCTGTGGCACCCGTTCTGCTTATCTAAGAGCGTCCGTGTCCAGCGAACACATTGAAGATACCTGATATGCATGGATCCCAGATATCCTCGTAATTATAAAGTTTTTACAACTAGGTTAGCTATAGAACGTAGAAAGTTTAAATTCCATTTAGAAATATGTGTAATCTTTAGATTCAGTAGCTTTAATTTAATCTTTAGTTAACAACTTTTTGTGTATCGGTATATCGATGCCTTGATCTTGAAGCTCGCCTGAACTATGAACCTGACTTTCGGTGGATGCCCACAATTTTTTAGGGGTGGGAAATGGTGGGTAAACTTGCAAAACATCCCTGGAGGAGGAGTTAAACCTTTGAACAGTTTTTTTTCTTTGTTACGAAAAAAAACGTCTTTTCTTCCAAATATCACAAAAGCAACCATCTTTGCAATTTTACCCTATTTTTTTTTGGTGGGGGGGATGCCAGACTTAACTTCCGTCTTCCTTTGAGGGACCCGTACAAGTTAAGCCATTGGATTTTACCTAAAATTGTGCGAAATAAAAACCACTTATAAAAAAGCATCCAAACAAAATTCATGTTTGAATGTTATTGTAGCTTCAACAAGAAAATAATCATCATAGACATGCATCGATTTCACTAGTTCTAAATCAATAATTATGATTATTTAATACCCAATATATATTTCCACCGATCGCTTTATCTCATAAAAGCTCATGGGAAAATATTTAAAAGCATTTATAGGGTTGCCCTGTCAAAGCTTCGATTTCAAGTGTTTGGGTTCGGCATGGTGTACATTTCAGCATCTGTATTTTGGCAAGGCCTTCGTAAAGGATTAGTTGTGTACGAGAAAAAAACTAGACCAGAGCCTCTTACACCATGTTTATTTAATTAACAGAAAAAAAATGAAACATTTCGTCATCCTAACTAGATTCAAGTTTTCTAAGAATAACACTTTGATCAAATCTTGAGTTATTTTGCCAGTGTTTGTTTAGGGCTTTACAAAAATCTTAAATTGCTTCTGCCTTGAAAATTAGAAAAAAAACTAGGTGACTTTAAACTTTGTTTTTTTTTACATAGTTCAGCGAAAATTTCTTATTCGAAAAATTACATTTTCGACAGAGATTTAACGCCCTTGAAATTTTATTCTTTCTCTAGATCGTACGCACTCGTGTCCTTTCTCTTCGTACCACAAGTTGCGCGCAGCAAGTTATTAAGTATGCAAAAAAGTATGATAAATTAAGATGACAGAGAGAAATGGGCCCAAAGACAAATCACCCCCAAGAGGACGTACATGTATTAGTCTAAAGAACGTATGTGTGAATCAGCACTTATAATTCTAAGCTAGGTATTTTATAGAGCAAACATATTAAAACTTACCTTAAAAGATTTGAATGCTTAAAAACACGTGAATTACAAAAACCTTACAAACTGAGTTGAACACCGAAAGTAACTTTAAACTTAATCGCATTCTTTGGAAATTAATTGGCAAGGCTTGGAAGAAAAAATAACTGGTAAAAATATAATTTGAACTATTTATGAACACTAAATGTAACATCAACTAAAGCAATTAAGCTGTAGCACATTTATTCAAAAGCCCTCAAGCATGGTAGCCTTTGAAATCAGACAAAACAATTATGGAAATATAATGTGAACAGTGTGCTGCCACTGCGACTGGGGCCCATGCCCCCCTGTACACTAGACATATGTTCTACTATTGGGTCGTTTATGAAGTCAAATGTTGTTTTGGCTGGTAAAATTATTTCTAATTACCTGGAAATATTCGATGTAACCCTTGGTCCCCAGAGACATACCCCAAATGTAATTAGTTACACTTCGCAGCGATTCTGTTGCAAGTTGATGCGACCCTTTTCGCATTCGAGTACAACAATTTTAGGTCGGAAATTTCCAACAACCTTTTGCTATTTTTGATACGAGGAGCATGTTTTCCAA
The DNA here is from genome assembly GCA_029168905.1 of Artemia sp. Kazakhstan ARC1039. NCBI lineage: Eukaryota > Metazoa > Arthropoda > Branchiopoda > Anostraca > Artemiidae > Artemia > Artemia sp. Kazakhstan ARC1039. Next base: position 10,969 of record JAQQPU010015038.1, read on the forward strand.
ATCCACAGCAATGAAGACAGTTCAATGAAACTGACATAAAAATATAAAATTTTATTCTTGCAACAAAATATACCATTATACTTTTTGAACAAAAAAGAGATTCGACGCCGTGCTAGGATTCAGGCCCTCAAGGCGCAAATACTAAAATCAGTTTTCTTTTTAAAACTGGGATTTAAAACACTGGTGGAAACAGTGGGTTTCAGTGGAATACAGAAATGCATCACGGATCGTACTTTGAAAGGGAAAATATAGACACAAATCCCTCAAATGCAAAACTGTCAACTTTACAGTTACTTTTGTTTTCCCTCAACGTATTGGAACTTGGAATGTTCAATTTCATTCCTATAGCCAGTAAGATACGAGATGATGTGATTGTGATGGATCTAAATAATTTATTGGAAACTTATGTGAGAGAACATATATGTAATAGCTTTTTCCTAGGAAAGTTTATAGCTGGACGAGGTGAGGGGGGGGGGGATAGAAGTGGTTTTAGGAGAATGCAGAGGGGGCACTCTGCCCTGGGCGCAGAAATTTTAGGGACATAAAATTTCAAATAAATGATCTAATGGTTATAATCGTTTTGTAATTTTATTTTTATTAAACAAAGAAGAGGGCACAGTTCACACAAAATTTTTAATGAGTGAAATTTTGTTAAAATTAGACCTGACCTAATAGAACCAAGATGAGAATCAAGATTCTCCCCCGGGCGCAAGAGAGGCAAAAGCCGCCACTTACGAAGGGGGCGGAATTTAAAAACTTAGAAATGGCACATTATATAGAAATTATGGAAAATTGTACTAAAGATTTTTAAAATCGGGAGATTTCAGAATGGGAGGCGTAGGCCGAGAGTCTTCCTGTTTAAGATTATATGCACAAGTGATAGGAAAGAGAGTAGAAATAAAATTGAAAGTATTTGAGAGCGTAGAGTTTAATCAAACACAATTATCCCTACTGAAACTCTTATTCGTTTCGTCAAAGATGGCAATGTGATTATATGACAAATAGTAACTTCTGACTCTTTGAAACATAACAATCTGACTTAGTTGCCCGTATCTTGGAGTTTCTTTTTTCAAGGGGTGTTATTTATCAAAAGGTCAACTATTCATATAACAGAAAAGACAACAGCTCATTCCATGCGAAATTTTAATCATTCTGCCCGAAAGTAAACTAAACAATCAAGTCTTGGAAAAGCGCAAAATCACCCCTATATATTCCACTCATAAAGTAATTCACCCCCTCACTTCTGTCAACTATGTGTAATAGGCAGCTCATTTATCATGAAAACTGTTTGAGATTCAATTAAGAAAATTAGTTTCAAATAAAGTTAATAGTTAGCAGCCGTTGAGCAAGGAAGGCAAGTTCGAAACATAAAACCCCCCACGGGAATTACCACGTGCGACGGAATTGCAACTACAAGGCATTTGAATGACAACTGTAGGAAAATATGTCCAGGTTCATCAGTCGATATGTCCTATTAAGATGTAAAGAAAAATAAACAATGTAAGAAGACCTGGGAACGAAGAACCTTCCGGGATTAGATATACGGAGTGACCCAATGGGGGTCCGGATACGTAGATTTTGCCAGGACTGGGGATCAGTCGGGTGGTTGAGTTTACTCCTATTTTGGAGTAATAATTTAGTGGCAACGCAACTATAATTTCAGATTCACTTTTCAATAACAAAAAAAAAAAAGCAAATAATAGCCGCACAACTCATCTCGCTCTTTGGAATACCGATTTCCTGATCGTATTATAGCTATTACTGATCTTAAAACTGTCTGGTTCAGAATCCTACCCAAATAATTTTTTTTTTCGTCCGTAATTTCTGCGCAAATCGCTTGCTCTAGATTGGTACCAGGAGAAATCTGGGGAAGGTAAACAGGAAGGGCGTGCAAAACCACGAGATCCCTGTCCCCTTGTACTTCCTGGATAAAGGGCCATGAAACGGATATCAGTAACACCGATTTGAACTATAAAGTCTAGCGCCGAATGCCTTAGGCTATCTTTTTCTTCTGCCTACAATTCATACATTATTTTTTGCTTTGTATTTTTTCTAATTATTCAGCCCCCTCCCCCCATGAAATAAATCCTGGTAAATGCACTTAAAATAATCTGAACTGTTTCATTTAATAAGAAATAAAAATTACAGAAGGTATGAGCGCTACCATTCTAAAATACAATTTTTTAATTTTCGATAAAGGGCAATTCTAATTAATAGATTTTCTTTTTGATATGATGCCATTCTTAGGGTTCCATGCTCCTTGTGAAAATATTAGTTTTCTAAGAAAAACAAAGTATTTGAAACTAGAGGGGTAATACACTTCATTTCCAAATAAATATTGACTGCAATTTTCACACTGGGTAGTTTCTTCAAAATCATGCATACTTTTTCAAGTTTTTACAAGATTTTTTTTTTTTGGGGGGGGGGGGAGTGTTTAAAAGTTACGTAGCTAGAAAGGTAATACGAATATTCCATTTCCAAACAAATGCCGATTGGAAATATCCTTGACTATGAAGTATCTTCAAAACACAAAGCCGTACCCAGGATTTTTTTTTTCGGAGGGAGTTTTACTGAAAAAAAATATTTTTGAGGGGGTTTTACAAAAAAAAAAACCTCAAAAAACGCATACAAATTTGTTTATGTCCATTTTTGTTACGTTTTTACGTAAGACAAACATTTCGGGGAGTCAGACAAATATCTCGGGGGGGGGGGGGTTCAAACTCCCTAACCCCCCTGGATACGGCCTTGTCAAAACACATTCTTTTTCTTTTTTTTACAAATGGCTCGGTTCGCCCTTTGCTAGTCATTTATATCAGATGGCACGCACCAAGAGTGCCAAGTACGGCGGAACACAGTTTTGCCACGGTATCGCCACGCTCTGCATTCCTGACACGCTTGGCACAGTTTTATTATGCTTCAGTTCGAGATATACACCGGCTAGTGGGAAGTTGGCCACCCCTCGTTGATAGTTTGCAGCTAACATTACATGAAATATGGGATAAATTTAATACAAATTTTCTTTATTAATCGCTCTTTGAATAGCTTAAAAAAATTTATTTTCCTTTTTTAACCACTTAGCTTAATCGGCTCAGGATATAATAAGGCTCAGTTCTACGCCGTATGGTTTCATCTGGCGCAGTGCGTAAGAGATTAACAAACTTAGGATTAGTTGTATAGATCTTCTTAATAAAACCTTTCTAAAGGGTTCTAACCAGACTCCAAGCCCCATAAGGCCACTAATTTCAGAGATGATCCCATGGCAACAGTAGTCATTTTTCGCGCCATTGCAAACTTGTCGAATTTCGATTCAGCAAAATTCAAATTTGATCTGGAGTATTTTTTTGTATTATGAATCTTTGCTCCAAGATAGATCCTTCATTTTTTTTATCATCTTTACCCCAACTTCCTTGTATTATACATCTTTACCCCGTTATAAAAAATTTTGAAAAAATCTTTTTTCATCTTTGCCCCATCTCTTTTGACTCATACACCTTTGTCTATTATACATTTTTAGCCCATTCGAAGCTTCTAATTTCGCTCACTTTCGCGAAAACCATCATCACTGCATTCGCGCCACCATTTACATTTACATAGTGATGCTGAGTGGACAGATAACTGAAATTTACAAGATAAATTACTCATAGAGTAACCAAGTTTCAAAGACAAAAAAAAACTCAAAGAAAACAAAATATTAAAAAACTATTCCTCTATTTTGGAGTGATGGTGGTTAAGTCCCATTGTCTGATTCTGATCTGTTGCTTTATAGAGATATCATAAGGACAAATAATTGAAATTTACAAGATAAACTACTTGTGAAATAGCCAGATTTCTGAGGGGAAAAGATCCTCCTAGAAATTAGCAAATCACCGTCTACATTAGTAATTACTACCATAGGTACGCATAGGAAAGGCCTTTTAAGGGGTGGTGGGGAAGGATAAGTGTTTTTCGGGGGAGGGGGCTAAAACATATTCCCTTTTTAGCCACTCTTTTCCGATATTTTTTTTTTTGCGAGGGGGACCTTTGAGCCAAATACAAATTGTCTGGAAATTATCATTAATGGACAAAATTTCGAAAAAAAGGAAAGGAGTGCCAAGATTAGCGAGGACAGTTTAAGCGTGAATTAAGTGTCAATCGAAATTAATTTCCAAGAACTTTCATGATAATCTTGTATAATCACAAAACAGGGAGAAAGAAAGGAAGGAAGCCATCAAAGTCCGACAGGAAGTCCGGCGAAATGATGCTCAATCTTTTGTATACCTGTCCGGATATCACCTGTTGGAGTAGCGGGTAGACAAAGCTCGTTCAAAAACACAAAAACTATTAATTACGCCTTTTCCCACGAAAATGCCATCAAAACACTCAGAATCTTTCCGTAAAGCTTAGCATAAAAGCAATAAGATAAAGCACTTAATCTTACCGTTATGAAGTAATAATGAATATTATATTGTAAAACATAACAGTTCTTATTTTTAGAGGTAGCTTTCAAGAAAAATCCTATCTATTCTTTTTTTTTTTTTTTTTGTTTATTGTTTCACTACAACGTCAGCGAAGGAACGTTGGCTCTAGCTTCAAATTTGGTATTTCACCTGTCCTTCCTTCTATCCCTTATACTTGTATTTTTAATTCAGTAAATATTTCTTATGTTGTGTGCTTATGCAGAAAGTGTTGTTAGCTTATGCAGATAATGTATTTTTGATTAGCAGGTCTAAAAAGGGGCTTTCTCATTGCTTTGATGGTTGCCGCCAAAATTTGAATGGTACGACTGTCTCCATGGCCGTATCCAGAGGAAGGGGGTTCAGGGTTTGACGTTCCCTTCCTCGCTATTTTTTTTTTGACTCGGAGAAACGTTTAAAAAACACATATAAACAAATTGTTGATTCATTTTAAAAGTGATTAACCCCTCCCGCTTATTTCCGTATATGAAAGGGGCTGTCCCCTCCTCAACGCTTCGCTCTTTACGCTAAAGTTTGACTTTCTCACAACTCTATTGTTTTAAACAATAAAAACTCTAGCGTAAAGAGTGAGGCGTTGAGAAGGGGACAGCCCTTTTCATATACGGAATAATTTCTGTTCGTTTTAAGTTTTAACGTCGTTCCTTACTTTCAGTTAAAAAAACTTGTTTTTTTATTTAATTATATTAAATAACGAGAATAACACAGCCTTCTTAGAGACAGCCACTAGACCATCGTTTCATAAGGCGGGGGGGGGGGGGAGGGCCGTAGAAAAAGGTTGCAGTCGAACAGAAAAATTAGACGCTTATATACGGAAGCCCCTGTTATATATATAAATCAAAAGATCTCTATCAATTTCACCTACAAATGCAAAAATAAAAACCTAGAAAAAGGAATAGGAAGTAATTTCTATTTTTTTGTGTCTCTTAGGCTTTCAGATTGTATATCTATACGTCAGACACATGCGTGGAATTTTTTTTTCTTTGGGAGGGGGGGCGACACTACTTCCAAAGTATACCAATTAACTTGGAAATATAAAAGATTGTGGGAAAAACCACAAGAATCCAAAAAATAAAGGCGATTGTAGGAATAAGTAATTCAGAAGTGTTTCACCCTAAATCGAAAAGATGAAAAGTTGTATTTTGTTTCCCATCCAGACTATGGAAGGCTGGAAAAGTAAAAAGGGCATTGCAATCTTGTCCGATAATTTCAAGAATCAGGTAGAATTCTGTTTAATATTAGCCTATTCAGAGTCGCACCCAGCGGGAAGGGCTACCCGGTTTACCCCCTTCCCCCCACGCCCCAGAATATTTCTTAGATTTGTAAATCGGTCCCAAAATGCAGTTTCAGGACTATTTCTATTCTAAAAAAAAAATCAAAACTCCCCCGAATCATAAACTGGGTCTTAAAAATGTGGGTAAGAACCCTTATTTGAGACCGCTAGACAAAGCCCACAGGAGTTGAATCCCTTCTTCCCATCCCTTTCTTAGCCCCCCCCCCCTTAACAAAGATGCGTTTGCTAACCCCCCTTTTGCCCTAAAAAAAAATCCTAGATACGGTCCGGATTCCATTGCTTTTTAATTAATGTTTATTAACCAATTGTAACACTCAAAATCAATAGCCTGATTCCATGAGAAATTTTGTAAATTTAACAATATTGTCATTGATTGTCAGAGGAATTGTATCATAGAGGTTAGTTTAGGATATCGGTAACTCTTCCCAAGATTCTGCCAGGAAATGTACTTTGTAAGCAAGATTCCATCTTTCTATATCACGGAAAGATGCAAAGGCCAATGGTTTCCCCTGGAACAGTTTCCCTTAATATCTGTAAAGCTATACAAATCCATATTTTGATGTAGCCTATCTAAGCTGTATGAAATAATACCGAGGGCTGAGTTTTAGTTATATTTGCATCCCCTAAAGTTGATTTTGTTCATTTAATTCTCCTTTGTGAAATTTTCAGCCAATAATAAGAAAGAAAAATGTTTTAGTCACTAGGTTTAGTCTAAGTAGTCAAACAAAAACTTCTGCTTCCACGCCAACGGCCCCAAGTCTAATAATTCAATTGAAACAAAAGTAGACAAGCCTCTATCTAGCCACTATGCCTCTCTATCTATGCCACTTCAGAGTTTTATCTTTAATTTACAGTGTCCAAGTTCTTACCTCTGTACATTCTCTAGGGCATTCCGAAAAAACTCCACTAGCAAAGCACATAGAAATTAATACAACGAAATTAATTTTTGCCATATCGCACAAACTGACAATTAACCTCAATTTGCTTAATAATATATCATCAGTTGCTTAAATGTGGATACAAAATCACATCGCATAAAAAATTGTGGACCAAGCACATCGTATCTTTTTGACCACTTTTACGTCAATTAAACAACTCGACTAAAAACTGTTGCCACTTGAAGGCGTGTTAAGTGGTTTGGCAAACAGGCGGAGCCTATTTGGTCAAGCCGAAGTTCCTCTTATAAAAAGTCGGAAGGGCCTTGATGAATTATAATTGGTTAAATTGGAGGGTTACTCACCACAATTGGGAACGAACATGGATGTCTGGGAATTGGAAATGTGGTAGTTATTGGCATTAGCCGAATAGGATTTGAAACCGACGTAGCTGACACAGAACATATAAAAATTCCCAGCTTTTTCAAAATTTAGACAAGAAATCTCTGAATGCTCCAGATTGTTCAAGATTTTGACTAGATATTTTCTAAGTAGCATAAAAAGAAACGACAATGATTTTTTTCTAAATTTTATCTTTGAGGGTGAGGCAACTATAAAATGTAAGGGGGGGTAATTTATAGGCTTCGGTCATAACCTAGCAATACAGTCGTTTTCGATGATTTTTTTTTATACCATTGATGTTTCATGGGAATTTTCTTGACCAGGGGCTCCCAGATCCTTGACACCCCTCTATGTTAGCCAGTCTACCAAGCGGGCAAGGTAATCGACAGGATGTTACACCACCCATTGCTTTGAGCTGCAGCTTAGGGCTCTCCTCCTAGCTCGCTAGGATCAGAGTGTGAATCCTCATTCTGAAGCCCAAATTATTGGATAAAAGCACTCGTACTCTTCAGGCCCTGCTTCCTCCTTATAGAAGGCCATGGAGGCAGTGGCGTAATTTCGTCAAAATTCTGGGGCAGGGGCAAAGTTGAAGCCGACTTCTCCAATCAAGTGAAAATGACCAAGTGAAAAATAAAAATTTTGGTTTAGACCACGACACTTCGTATCAAAGGAATTGCAGAAAAACTTCAAAAAGGGCTCATTCGATTGGAAATTAAAAGGGCTAGTGCCCTTTTTATTGGTCAAAAGTGATTCGAGGGTAACTAGCCCCCCTCCCATGCCCAGCAATTCACAAAACACATTCAATCCAAATTTTGAGATAGCCATTTTGTTCAACGTAGTTGAAAGACAAGGAAATTATATCTTTGAGAATGACCCCCCCCCCCACAGCATGTAAGGGTTATATGTCATGCCCTGGGAGCATTTAAGGTTTATATAGGAAGAGTGATTGTGTAAACTTCAGAGGGGGCTCATTGGATTGCTAATCAGAAGCGTTAGTGCCCTTTCTGAGATTCAGAGCGATCAGAGGGTGGATACCCCCACCCCACACACACACACATACACCTCGTATTTTCCCAATATGCATCTGATAGAAATTTTGAAATGGACATTTGTTGTCGTAGAAACTTCGAAAAAGGCCCATTCGATAGGAAATTAAAAGGGCTAGTGGCCTTTTTAACAGTCGAAAGTGCTTGGAGGGCAACTAACCCCCCTCCTACCCCCAATATTTCCCCAAACACATTCAATCAAAATTTTGAAATAGCCCTTTTGTTCAACGTAGTTGAACAATCCGAAATTATATCTTTGAGAATGACAACCCCCCTCCCCGCAGCCCTCAGGACAAGTGTCGTAAGTTATGCCCTGGGGACAATTAAGGTTTATATAGAAAGAGTGATCGTATAAACTTCGGAGGGGGCTCATTGGATTGCTAATCAGAAGTGTTAGTGCCGTTTTTGAGATTCAGAGTGATCTAAGGGCGGATATCACCCCCCCCCCCACATACACTTCCTATTTTCCCGAAATGCATTCGATATAATTTTAAAGACGGCCATTTGTTCCCGAAGAAACATCGAAAACAGCTCATTTGATTGGAAATTGAAAAAGTCACTGCCCTTTATAATAGTCAAAAGTGATTGGAGGGCAACTAACCCCCCTCCCACGCCCACCATTTCCCCAAACACATCCAATAAAAATTTTGAGATAACCATTTTGTTCAACATAGTTGAAAGATCCAAAAAGTACATCTTTGAGAATGACAATCCTCCTCCCCACAGCCCTCAGGGTAAGTGTTGTAAGTTATGCCCTGGGAGCATCTAAGGTTTATACAGAAAGGGTGATCGTATATACTTTGGAGGGGGCTCATTGGATTGGTAATCAGAATTGTTAGTGCCATTTTGAGATTCAGAGTGATCGGAGGGTGGATACCCCCCCCCCCAACATACATCTCTTTTTTTCCCGCAGTGCATCTGATATAAATTTTGAGACGGCCATTTTTTGTCATAGAAACTTCGAAAAGCGCTCATTCGATTGAAGATCAAAAGGGCTTGTGCCCTTCTTAGCAGTCAACAGTGATTGGAGGGCAACTAACCCCCCTCCCACGCCCACCATTTACCAAAACACATCCAATCAGCAAGGGAAATATATTGGCTTGAAAATCCAGAAAAGTGACATCCGGGTTGCAGCGGTAGCTAGCAACCTAGTAAGAGACGATCACGTCCAATATTAAGAAATAGAAAAGCCCATAACTCCTAAAAAAAAGTCAGATCAAAACAAAAAGTACGCCATTAGAACCGCCATGTCTGAAACCCCTGTATAGGAAACTTTCTGTCATTTGGCTTGAACAGCAAGGGAAATATATTGGCTTGAAAATCCAGAAAAGTGGCAGCTCATACAGCATTCTGCCTAAACGGCATCTTTTTTTGTTTCTTTCTTTTCCACAGATAGCTTGGCACTGGAACATCGTAGAGAGTTGTTTAATGGCTCCTTTTAAAGGAAATCTCTAGATCTAGTGCCATTTTTATTTAATTTTTTTTTAAATTCAATCAATTTTTTACGAAAAACTAAATTTTTTATGTACAATATTGATCAATGACGTCATAGTCGTTGGATGTAGTTAGTACATAAAGGCTCGACCATCGAATAAAGCTGAAACTAAGTAAAGGACAGTTATGCCTCCATATGTTCACAGTGATGTCTAATATTTCCCATTACATCTGTAAACTGTTCCACAGTTGCCGGTCCATACCTTGGAAGCTTTTCATTAAACATGCAATATTTCTTTTGGATATTACTATGAAGTTTTGCGAAAGCATTTCTAGCTGACTATTGTTTTGCATTTACCAGTTTTTTGCTCTTTAAGCAATTAAAATTTTTTTTCATATTGCAGTCCAATCAAAGATATAATTATTACAGAAAATCCAATTTCTGACAACGATTTCTACTGAAAGTTTGCTCTTTCCGCAATTCAATGTCTTTTCATACTGCAGTCTATCCAAAAATATTTGATTATTAAAGTATGCATGATTTCTTACAATCAAACAATTCGTGGTAACGAACTGTAAGTAAGAAGCGACCCGGCTCAATGGTAACCGAAAGTCTAAAAGATGAAAGATAATAGATACATAAAAAGAATCAGATTTTAATTCTGATTTCAAATATATAAGTTTCATCAAGTTTAATCTTACCCTTTAAAAGTTACGCGCCTGAGAAAATTTGGCTGATTTTTGAAAAAAGGGGGAAAGACCCTTTAAAAGATATAGAACCCTAATGAAATTCACACCATCATATTCAGCGTATCAGAGAACCCTACTGTAGAGGTTTCAAGCTCCTATCTACAATTAAATAAAAAAACAAGTTTTTTAAACTGAAAGTAAGGAGCGACATTAAAACTTAAAACGAACAGAAATTATTCCGTATATGAAAGTTTTTTATTGTTTTAAAAAATAAAGTTGTGAGACAGAGTCAAACTTTAGCGTAAAGAGCGAGGCGTTGAGGAGGGGACAGCCCCTTTCATATACGGAATAATTTCTGTTCGTTTTAAGTTTTAATGTCGCTCCTTACTTTCAGTTTAAAAAACTTGTTTTTTTTATTTAATTTCTGATCGTTTTTTAGTTAATGCAGCTTTTATTTGCATAAAAATTTTACTTTTCTTTTGCTAAATGGATGTCTTTACAAATTAACTTACGTAACTAACTTCTATATTCGTATATTTTTCTTCTGGCAAAAAATACAAAGTTGCAGATTTTTGCAGATATGAGCTTGAAACCTATGTAATAGGGTTTTCTGATACGCTGAATCTGACGGTGTGATTTTCATTAAAATTCTTTCACTTGTAGGGGATGTTTCCCCC
>JAQQPU010015039.1:0-21835 GCA_029168905.1 Artemia sp. Kazakhstan ARC1039
CGCGTATCTTTTGATGGGTAAACTTGATGAAACTTATATATTTGAATTCAGCATAAAAATTTGATTCTTCTGATGTATCTGTTGGTATAAAAATTCCGTTTTTAGAGTCGGTTACTATTGAGCCGGGTCGCTCCTTACTTACAGTTCGTTACCACGGACTGTTTGATGAACGTTGTCTAACCCTCGACCCCCCCCACTACCAGAAAAAAAATCCTCCTTGAAAACGTCTGTATACTTCCCAATAACTACTATATGTAAACATTGGGTAAAGTTCATAACTTTCAGCCCTCCCCCCGGGGACTTTGGGGGATTAAGTCATCCTAAAAGACATATTTATTAAATTTTCGTCCATGCTGAACAAAATGGCCATCTCAAAATTTTGATCGGGTGACTTTGGAAAAATGAGCGTGGGAGGGGGCCCAGTTGCCCTCCATTTTTGTTGGTCACTTAAAAAGGGCACTCGAACTTTTAGTTTCCGTTCGAATGACCCCCCCCACGATATTCTAGCACCACTGGGTCGATACGATCACCCGTGGGGAAAAAACAACAAATTAATAAACACGGATCCATGATCTTTTTTCTGGCAAAAAATACAAAATTCCACATTTTTGCAGATAGGAGCTTGAAACCTCTACAGTAGGGTTCTCTGATGCGCTGAATCTGATGGTGTGATTTTCATTAAGGTTCTATAGCTTTTAGGGGGTCTTTCCCCCTTTTTTCGAAAATCAGCCAAATTTTCTCAAGCGCGTAACTTTTGATGGGTATGACTAAACTTGACGAAACGTATATATTTGAAATCAGTATTAAAATCTGATTCTTTTGATGAACTCTCTGGTTTGAAATGTGCTTTAATCTAAAACTTTCCTTTAAATCTTCTTTCCTTTCTTTTATTTTCATTATCCCCTCTCCTCTGTACTAGTGGTTCTTTTTCAGATCCTTATTTTCATCCTTTTTATTTTTGGCTAATTGTGGATAATGTCTCCTCCAGAACTTGTCTACATCTAGAGGCGAAGCCGTCATACTAAACATGAAAAATCTGATTTTCACAGGTTTTCAAGGGGAGAAACTGCTAACCTCCTTGTTTAACTTCTAGCTAAAGTATGCAAAATTGATTGTGTGTTTCAGATGTTCATTTTTCTTGGATTTTGGTCTATTTGGACTAAAAATTGATACTAAGTAATACAAAATGGCAGAAGACGGCATTTTGACGTGTGGTGACCTTGTTTACTATTTGGAAAAGGTGCTAAATAATTTCATTACCATTGAAATTAGCTCTCTTCTGATTTTCTACGAATCATTGTTTGACACAATGAACCCTCGGGGAAAAAGAAGTAAAAAATAAGACGCATCGTGCTACCCATGCTCAAAATGGGGCTGTCCCTGTCGTTCAAAGCAAGGTATTGTAAACCTCCGTGTTAAAGTTTTTGACAGTGATGATTTCGTTGGTATATTTTATATTTCAGTGAGATATCATTTTGAATAGTTTCGACCCCTTTTATGAAATTTTCGAAAATTTCTTCTAGCAGTAACCAGCTATTCCGCAGTTGAATTTGGGATAATATTACTATATTAAAAACGGACATCCTTCAAAATCCGTATTTAACTTTTGTCTACTATAGAACGTAATTCTTTGCTTTTACTTGATTGTAGCTACGGTTGCAACCATCTTCCGATTTATTAATTTTTAATTTTTTTCGTAAATGGATTCGCGAAAATTTTTTTAATTTTTAATTTTTTCGTGTTATGGCAGATTTGTTGTCCAAAGTTTAATTGAAACGTGTATCTTTTGCATCTCATAAAGAAAATTTCGGAAACATGGATCTATTTATGCTTCTAGATTACAGTTTTTACATTGCTTATCTAAGATAGAGATTTTAGAAAACAAACTTGGTTAGAAAATACAGAAACTTTCGGAATTTTCTAAGTATTATAAACGAAAGGCTTGCTGAAAGATCTGCCATGGAATAAAACTTTTGACGAAGAAAAGTATCTTATTAAAAGTATGACATAGTTTTAGAAGTCCAAATTTCGGCTTCAGAATATTGGTTCTAAAGAAGTTAATATCGAATTTAATATCGATATTAACAGGACAGAATTTAATATCGAGTAGCTACGCATATCAGCAGCGCCTTCTAAAGTTGTGACTTCAAATTCACTTATTTATGTGTCTTCAAATTTAGTCAAATCCTCTTTTTTAAGCACATTATTCTTCATTAGTTAACAATGGAGTAATTAATTCATTTTATGATTTAAGTTCCCAGTCTAAGAGCTGGACAAAGTTTCAAATTACGCCCATTTTCAACCGACAACTAACACCATCTAAAATGGAGAAACAATTGATTAAAATGTTTTGTTCAGTATCTGCAACTATATTCCGTGTTCTTAGCTATTTTCGGTTTAAAAGTCGCTGCTTCAGATTTTACTATTTTTAATATACTTTGTTCTGCTATTCAAAGCGATTGCTTAGAAAATTTAAATAAAACAAATCTACCGAAAGTAAGGAACAACATTAAAACTTAAAACGAACAGAAATTCTTCCGTGTGTGAGGAGAGTTGCCCCCTCCTTAATACCGATCTTTTTACGATAATCTTTTTCTTTTAAGAATTTTTAAAAGATGTTCTGGCTCTAATTACACGGCACTTGCGTTTCAGGAATCGGTCTTAAAAAATTGAGACAAAAGGTCGAAATTTGGCGTAAAGAATTGGGTATTGAGGAGGGAGCAGCTCCTCCCATATACAGAATAGTTTCTTTTCGTATTAAGTTTTCATGTTGCTCCTTACTTTCAGTAGAATTTTTCTTAATTTGATTTTGATCGCTTTTCAAATAATCCCAGGAAAGTCGCCCCCATCGTGGAAAATTTTCCTCACGAAAAATTCCTCTATAGAGAGTTCCTCCGCCGGGAAATCACTTCCGGAAAATTCCATCCTTGCTGTGAATTCCCCCCAGAAAATTTCTTGCTCACGATTCCGTCTGAAAAATACTCCTTAGCATACTTTCATTTGAAATCAGGACCTGTTTTTATTTAATTTCTGTTCGTTTTTAAGTCACCCCCCCCCCCCAATGGAAAATTTTTCCGGCGGAAAATTCCTTCATGGAGAATTTCTCCTTATGAATCCCCTCTGTAAAAATCCCCTAGAGAATTCCGCTGAAAATTCCCCCGGATAATGCCCCCAAAGCATCTCCACATGTAAATTAGGGCCACCAACGAGAAAGTAAGACAAATAAAACAAATTTCGCATACGAATTTTGGAAAATTCCCCCCGCGTAAAACCTCCTCTGGAAAGTTCTCCCCGGTAACTTTCATTCCAATGGGATATTCTCCCCGAAGCTTTGAGGAATTTATCAGGGGCAAAGTTGGTTGCTGAAAACGAACATAGGCGGCCGCAACGAAAATTTTGTGAGCCAAAGGAAATATCACCTAATTTGCATAATAGATGACTTCTTCAGCTGCATTTTTTGTTTTTTGACCTAGATGAGAGGTCTGAACTTAGAATGTGAGACAGAATAAGGTACCTGGAGAGAAGAGAAAAAATGATGAGCACAATCAGATCTAGCTTCCTAACTGCATATTATTAAAACATACGTAAGTGGTGACGCCAGAAACCAACTTTCCTGTACTTGCATTAGAATTATGTTTAAAGGGGTAGGAACGGAGCAATTGGAACTGCACAGGAAAATGACACCAGCTTTGCAACTCCATTCTATTAGTGGCGTCAAAGCAGAAGCTACTTGGAATAAATTACAGTGCATAAATATTGGATCCTAGCTTCGACAGAAGTACATCCAAAATAAAAAAAATTAGCTGCAGAAATAGAAGTTTAGATGAAAAAAAGAGAAAGAAACAGAATATAAAGAAAATTACCTCGAATTACGTATATTTTATACTTCTTCGGGGAAATTATCACACTTGCGCGCACAAGCACACAAAACATCACAAAATCGAGGAAGGCATTTACAATTCTTGATGCACTTTTTGCTACACTTACAGAAGAGTTATGGATATTCTGACGGAACCGAGGAGGTGCTCAAAACAACAGGAACAATATCTTGTCCAGAAAATTGCCATCCTTAACTAAAGGAGCTTGGCAGACATGGTCTTGCAATCAATGACGCATTCCAGATTGCAAGCTAATAGTAAGAACGCTTACAATGTTCTACAAACAACCCCTCTGTAAGAGACAACAATTTCAGCTCCTCCTTACGAGGGTACAAGTGTACTCGTAAATCAGTGAAGGGAGACTGATTAGGATCCATTCCATAAGTGCTGATTATCAGCTTGGATCAATGGGGACCTGATAGTTTGGAAACTTCACGAGGAGTTGAGGCACAACATTCTCCCCAGGAAAAATTCTAGGGATACAAGGAAGTTAGTTCACTAGTGTCAGAACTACATCAGTATCATTAGCACAAACAGTCACCCTTTCAAAGCCTTTTCTGAAGCAAAAGGCAACGTGCAGAGCCATTCTGGTGTCCGCTTCCTCATGTGTGCTACACAGACATTCCTCGAAACTGAGCGAATCAACATCATGACTTAAACATACAACCCTCATCCTGTCTTCAAATCCTCCAGACAGCCATACACGCAAGATGTCGGCAGTACTTCAGCTGCTTATATAGTCAAATCCATTTGCTTCCCATGTTTCGTTAATTGCTTTCATATTGCTCTGCTCTTTGTATTTGCAACAATAATTGTCCTGTTTCCAATTTTTGAGCTCGTTGAGAAGGAGTATACTGTCAAGCAGTGGCTACGTAACTGGTGACACACACTGCAGTCCTTCAGATATATAATGCCACCATTCGGATCAGGATGACCAAATATTCTGTCATACCTGTCACCCACAATATGAATTTTGCTTTCTGTTTTAGGTATCCGTTTCAACACGGCTTTAACCAACCGCATGGAATAGATTTCGACGGTTTCATGTTCATCTGATGGGTTTTTGCGAACGAGTGGCTTGAAGTTCATAACAAAGGCTTCACGCTCATAAAAGCAACATCCCTCTTCGAAGCTCGGGTTTTCAGGTCATTCACACAAACCACTGGCCTCTCTCAGAAAGTCTAGCACCTTAGACTTAACACCACTTCGAAGCGCTAACGCAGAATCCCTGAGCTCAAAAATAGAAGGACCATGTGAAACGAGTTCAAAGCTCAGAAGCTTTTTCATCCCCTTTGACATGCTTGGCTACAGCTTCAAGTCCTCGTTCTTCAGTTGCAAGTAAGGAGTTTGTAACAGATGGAATGACCTGCTCATTGGTTATCACATTTATAAGGTTTTCTTCAGTTGTAGTTAAGGGGTCTGTGGGACAGTGCAATACGGACACAGCCGTTTTTACAAGCATCATCTTATTTTTGATAGATTTTGACCTATCTTTGCGATGCGAAGAATCAAACTCTGAAGTTTCATTCATATTAATAAGGTCATAGAAAGTAGACAAAACTGAGGCAACAAAAGGTAGAGTATTAGTCCACTTTTCGACTGCTACTTGGCTTATTGTAGCACCAACCAGACCAGAATTTCGTTCGAATCAAGGTTCATGGTAGAATCGACAGTATGGTTAATTCTTTGAATTTCTTCAGTGATAATAAATATTTGAATAGCCCTGATTTAACTAGGCAACCTTTATTAACACATCTTTAGGAAGAAATTGAGAACAGACAATCACAAGCACTCAAGCACGGATACAAGGGGGGATGGGGGTGATCGCCCCTCCCAAACTAATTTGTTAAGAATCCTTTCTAAATTATACTATTGAGTACTATATACGAGAAATAAGAACTGAAAAATCGATCGTTTTCTGAACTAAAAACAATGAAACATATGAACGCTATAAAACTATTGAAAGACAGTATGTGTTATAAACACAAGACTGAAACGTTTCTGTGCTGTTAGGGAGAGCCCTAGGGAATGCAGACCAAATGAATACGTTCAAATGAAATAATTTTATTTCCATCACTAAACTTAAAAATACCCAAGACTCCTTCACCAAAAGATGTGGCTTGCTAGCAGCCACACCGCATTATATGAAGTATCCTAACAATGATGTGAATTCATCTGCCAACAATCTATTGTCTGCCTCATTTGGTGGTAGTGAAATAGCTTACGGTTATGATGAAGATACTGGCTTTTCACCTATTAAGGTTGTTTACTTGTTTATGCCGAATGGGTTTGCATCCTGCTGTAAAGAGATTTAAGAAACATGTTTCGTCTCATACCAACCGGGAGTCGGAAATTTCGCTTCTCAGTTTTTTCAGCCAAGTCTATTTCAGTAGTTAAGTGAGTATATTCATTTCTTCCTTGACATAAGACCTGGCTATACTTATTTTTTCTCACCCGTGGAACCCGTTGCAGGGCACCATAAGGTCAATTATTCTTTCTGGCGCACCTCAACAAGGTCCTTTGCGCGGTAATATTCTTTGGAAGATGCATTTGGAAGATGCACACCCTTTACTCATTTGTCCTTTTTTCTTGACATCCTATTCTGGCCCTGATTCAGTTCTCTTCTAGTGTCATAGAGAAAAATTTTGGACAAAAATCAAACTGGCTCAACAGTTTGTTGTCCACTGCATGAAAATGCAATGTGTATCTTCTGCCAATTTTCTGCCGCGTCTGCTTTTCACCTTGATTGAGATTAGTTTTGCAGCTTCAGTAAAACTTGTCTCCTTTTGTCCCAGCCAACTGGCTAGGATTTTCCTTGTTCCTTGCCCTTTTTCTTTGCTTTTGAGTACACTTGTCAACAGTACCGGTAACAACACTATATATAATCCCCCCATCCTCAAACATTGTCATTTAAACCATGGGTACTGTCTCGCACATTGTATTTTGAGAGAGGATTTTTCCATATATTTTTGGCCCATTTCTATAGGTGCCTTTCACGTTGGTGTCCAGACGCTTATATTATCCATTCATACTGTATTGCAATCTTACCTCACCGTGGTGATATGAAAGAGCAATCGAAAATATTACAACTCACCAAATGCTACAGGCAACGAGTGCGTAAAATTCCCTTTGACTGGGGTTGCCTCTGACTGGCTAACGGATATCGACGTTTAATGGCAACGTAACGCCTCGCTCTTTACGCTAAAGTTTGACATCTCTATTTTTTTTAAACAATGAAAAACTTTAGCGTAAAGAGTGAGGCGTTGAGGAGGGGACAGCCTCTTTCATATACGGAATAATTTCTGTTCGTTTTAAGTTTTAATGTCGCTCCTTACTTTCAGTTAAAAAAACTTGTTTTTTTTATTTAATCATTTGAAGAACTCGTACATTCTTAATGCTTTCAAGTGCGAATTAAGGCAAGGTAAATGTAAAAAGTAGGGTGGAGAGATAATGCTCCCCCTTTACTCTTGTAATCACTCACTAGTGGAATTGGATCTGAAATTGCAGTCATGGAGATCTTCATGACAAAATACTCAAAAAAGCTCCCCAAAATTAGAGTATAACCAATCTTTGTTTTTTTTCCTATTTTTGGAGGTATGCCCTTTTTGCCATTGGTGCACGGAATTTTGATTGTACCACCAAATATTCGTTTTCAGCGCTTGTTTCTGCCCTAGATTCCTTACTCAAACCTTCTTTAGCTCGCTGAAGCCTGGTAACTATTTTCTAGCGATCTTTCTTTATCATGGGTCCTTGACTAATACACAAGTTGAAACTTAGAGCCCATTTTTGGCATATATGTTAATTTTTTTTTAAATAGACGACAAACAAAATACTAACGATCTGACATTTTGAGTTTTAATTGTGTTGGACTCCATTGTATCGTTAAGCACTCTCTATAAGAGTCTATTATTGGCGCTGATTCGCTTATTTGGATTCTAGGAATATTCCGATGTTTCTAGGGGGAAGGGGGGCAGTGCTACTACAATCTGTATGTCGATGCTTTTAGCTTGAAGAGTTCTTTTAAAATGGCTTACTAAAATTAAAATCTAATTTAGTGCTGACAGGACTCATAAATGGGAAGCTATACAGAAAGCTCATAGAAAGTTTTTGCCGACGAAAAGGAAAGCTAATACTACTAATTGGAGAAGGCTTTTCCCAGAGATCGGAAGTAGAAATAGTTTGCCTTGAAATCCACTATGATATTTTCTTATGAAGTTATTTTTATATTGCGGAATGATAATTTTTTCCATATTATCGTCTTTCGTTAAGCAAGAATCTGGAAAGTAAAGACCTTAAGACTCATAAGAATTTAAAAGAATTCTAGAGCTATTCCAGTAAATAGTAATGGCACACAACCCTAAATCGCCACCGCCGATTTCATAGTTTCCTAGAAATTTATCTAACTTTTTGTCACCAAAAATGTTTTATGATCCTTTATAACTTTTCTAAAACTGTACGAACTACAGAGAATTATTTAAAATTATGGCCTTGGTCTAAACTTAAGGATATCTCGAACGGCTTGCTTCGTCGATGTAGGTAGTGTTAAAAACTGTTTGTATTAAACAGTTCGTGGTAACGAACTGTAAACAAGGAGCAACCCAGCTCAATAGTAGCCGAAACTCTAAAAAACGGAATTTTTGTACCAATAGATATATAAAAAGAATTGGACTTATATGATGATTTCAGATATATAAGTTTCGTTAAGTTTAGTCTTACTCCTCAAAGGTTACGAACCTGAGAAAATTTGCCTGATTTTCGAAAAGTCATAGAATTTTAGTGAAAATTACAACATCAGATTCATCGTATTATAGAACCCTACTGTGGAGGTTTCAAACTCCTATCAGCAAAAATGTGGAATTTTGTATTTTTTGCCACAGGAAAAGTCATGGATGCGTGTTTTTTTTTCCCAGGTGTGATCGTATCGACCCAGTGGTCCTAGATCATTGGGAGAATGCTCACTCGAACGAAAATTAAAAGTTTTAGTGCCCTTTTTATGCGACTGAAAAAATTGGAGGGCAACTAGGCCCCCTCATACGGCCCTTTTTTCTCAAAATCGTCCGATCAAAATCTTAGGATAGCCATTTTGTTCAGCATAGTTGAAAGGCCGAATAAATTACCTTTGGAAATTTCATGCCCCCCAAAGCTCCTGGGAAAAGGTCTTTAAGTTACAAAATTTATCTATTGTTTACGTACAGTATTTGCTATTGGGAAGTATGCATACATTTTTCGGGTGAGGTTAGGCGAGTTTTTTACAGGTGGGATTTTCAACAGTGACAATTTCCCGTGGGGAGGGAAGTTTTCAGGGGGTGAATTTTTCAGGGAAAATTTTACACTGGCGAAATTTGCCAGAATGCCTATACGAGATTCTTCTTATGTCTTGCTTTCTCTTTCTTTGTCGATTCAATTTTACACGTTTCACCAGGATTGAATTGTCTAAAGCAATGGTTCTCAAACTTATTTAGACACTGTACTCCTTTTTACCCACAAAAAAATTTAGGTACCCCTTCTCAGTTACCGCTATTTAGTAAATTATAGCTAAAATATAAATAAAATTGACAGTCCTAGAGTTAAAGGGTTGTTTTATTTTTTTTTTGTTGGTTGGCCGTGTACCTCCTAAAAATTTTTTGCGAACCCCCAAGGGGTACGCGTACCACAATTTGAGAGCCAATGGTCTAGAGAATAAATTGGTCAAGAGGAGGAATTTTTCCGTGGAGGTGTAGCCAGATTTCCTGGCATTATTAAAAAAACGATCGGAAATTAAATAAAAAAAACAAGTTTTTTCCAACTGGAAGTAAGGAGCAACATTAAAACTTAAAACAAACAGAAATTATTACGTATATGAAGGGGTTCGCCCCCTCGTCAATACCTCGCTCTTTATACTAAAGTTGTTTTAGTACTTTCATAAGAGCTATTTGTTCTAATTAAAGAATTGGAACCAATTTCTAACTTTAGCTTAAAGAGCGAGGTATTGACGAGGGGGCGAACCCCCTCATATACTTAATAAAAATATACGAATATAGAAGATCGTTACATAAGTTAATTCGTAAGTTACATATATTTATTACTAATAAAAACGTTCGTAAACAAAATTAAAAATTCTAGTGCCCTTTTTAGATAATGGAAAAAACTGGAGGGCAACTAGGCCCCCTCCCCCACCCATTTTTCTCAAAATCGTTCGATCAAAATTTTGAGAGAGCCATTTAGCAAAAAAGGTAAATTACGTAATATGAAAATTTCGTATTAATTATTCAGGTACGGTGAGCCAAAATCAAAACCTGCATTAATTCCAAAATGTTCAGAAATTAAATAAAATTTTTTTTTAACTTAAAGTAAGGAGCGATATTAAAACTAAAAACGAACAGAAATTTTTCCATATATGAAAGGGGCTGTCCCCTCCTCAACGCCTTGCTCTTTAGGCTAATGTTTGACTCTTTCTCGCAACTCTACTTTTTAAAACAATAAAAACTTTAGCGTAAAGAGCGAGGCGTTGAGGAGGGGACAGCCCCTTTCATATACGGAATAATTTCTGTTCGTTTTAAGTTTTAATGTCACTCCTTACTTTCTGTTAAAAAAATGTTTTTTTATTTAATTAAAATAGAGACTGGGTGCTAAAAACGGAAACAAAACGAATTTCATTAAAGTCAATCTTAGCGTCAGTCCCTAGTAGACAGGATTGTTCAAGCTTTGAGAAAAATGAAGAAAGTGTCAATACCCAAGTAGGCTGGTGGTATTTCTGATGAGCCCAGATTGATAACATTGAAAAACTTTTTTGAATGGCTGCTATACGGTATATTTCTTTTGTCCGAAATTTGCGCATAATAATCACAGCCATGATTACATACCAATTAATAATCAAATTAATAATCACATACCAACTCAGTGAATATTTTTTTTTGTTTTCTACTTTGCTAGGTGTCTGGACAATTAGTTGCCAAACCTTTACTGGGTCACAGTTTAAGGATATACCAGTAGCGACTTCTTTTTCCAAATATGACCCACATTTGATACCGCACTTATCGACCCTGTGCATATTAATTTTAAAAAAACAAAGTTTTTCCAAGGGAAGTAAAGAGCGAAGTTGAAACTTAAAACGGACAAAAATTATTACTTCACAGCATATTTAATATATATTAATATAACTAGTACAAATAAACCAACTAATTATGTTTCCCTATGCTTTTACGATTATACAAAACTAGCGCTTTACTGAAAACACAAAAGTCAAGTATAAAAAACAGGATTATTGATTTAAGAGTCAAAAGTGAGTATGCAGCCTGACAAAACTGAACGAATCTATAAAGCTTTTCATAGTCTTACACCAGTTGTGATATTAGGAACTTTCAGTATACAAATAAAATCATCTTGAGAACATAAGCGTAAAACTAAATATTTTTTAATAACCGCGAAGTAATTGAACAGCATACAGAAATATTGGATTGATTTATCAAGCAGCATTTTGCTTTCACCAACTATAACACCACTAGTAGGTAATACACAGTCTTAAATCGTAAGAAATATGCTTTAGTATCACTTGAAATGAATATCAAATAAGATATGATATGAACTCTGGAAATCCGATTATTTCTCTCTATACAAGAGTTAATTTCAAGCTATGATACAAATTCTAAAGCTAATAGAATTAAAAGTCCTAATAGAATATAATAGAATAGAATAAATAGTCCTAATTCTATCAAGATGGCCTTACTTCGAACTTGTGTACAAATTAATCATGACATGTCCTTTTAAGAATCAAAACGAGAGCCAGTCATTGAACTGAGCTATTGTGCAGAAGTGATACCAAATTAAACTTAAAAAAATAAAGAAAACCCTAAAATGGGTTGTTGCTTTATCTTAAAAGGGATTGATCCTTAAAGGAATTGATGATATTTTGATTCTATAAAAATTATCCTTAATTGGTTTGCTTTTACTGTACCAAAACTCCAATATTATTTTGTGTTTTCAGTAAAGAGCTAGTCTTATGAACCTTATAAAGCCTTATAAACCACCTACTGACTAGCAGAAACTAGAAGGCTACAGTAACAAAAGAAAACTGTTTAAGGGCTCGTTTAAAAGCTTATATTTATACTTAATCTCTTTTTATAAATTTGACTTGATAGTACCTTCCCACAAAGTGCACTTTCGGTCTTTCCCCAACTTTTTTAAATGAAACAAGTGCCTTTTTCAATGAGAAGGCAACATTATATTCCAATATTACACGTTTTTAGGTAGTTGAAGGAGATAATTTTTTTTTGTCAAATTGATCTCAAATCATAACATTCGAAAACATGTAAGAGACAAATTAGGTCTTGGAAGGAGGTTTAGTTGCCCTCCAATCTTTACTGTCTCTTAAAAAGGACGCTAGAACAAAAAAAAAACAACAAATAGAAACGCATCCGTAATCAGTCTTTTCGCAAAAACATAAATTCCACGTTTGTGCAGATAGGAGATCATGAACCCCACAATAACATTTTCTGATACGCTGAATCCGAAGGTCTAATTTACATTAAGATTTTTTGACTTTTTGGGGGATGTTTCTCCCTTTTTAGAAAATCCTGTTCTCAAATCCCTGTTCTCAAAATCCCTTAATCCATCAAAATCCCTTTTTATTCTGAGGCTTGGAGCCTTTGGTGGGTATATATTAAATGTAATGAAATTTATATATTTGCAATCTGCATATAAAACCTATTCTTATCAATTGTTATCAAAATTCCATTTTTGAGTTTCGGTTACAATTGAGCTGAGTCGCTCCTTAATTATAGTTTAACACTATGAACTGTTTGATAAAACTTATTGGGCTAACGTCCTATTTTTTAATTAATCCTGTAGCAAACCGGAGTTTTTGAAGCACGATTCATGCTATTAAAATGTAGTATTTCTGAGTCCAGTTGAAATGTGCCCCATTTTAGAAAATTCTCTATTTTGGGGAAGCTTTTGGTTCCTTTACGTGTACGTAAAGGACTGAAATAGCTTACAGGCGTCTTTTTTTCTTCGATATATTTTCTAACTTGGTTATTCAGCGTAAGCAGCAAATTTATGCCAAATCCAGGGAAGAATTTTTTTTTGAAACGCTTTTTGCGTCTCATTACAAATATGACGTTCATCGCAAAAACATAAGTTGTTCCAACAAAAGGATTTTCGTTCTTAATTAGAAAAAAATGAATTCAGAAAGTAATATATTTTCACCGTTAAGGTTAACGGTGAAACCCTGCTAAGGTTAGGGTAGCATCTAAACTGTGCTACCCTGCTAAGGTTAGGGTAGCATCTAAAGAAATGTTCTACCTACAGAAACTCAAAAAATGTATTTAAAAAAAGCGATTGTAAAAGTTAAATGATAATTTTTGTACATCAATCTCTGCGTGTTCATTTTGCAGACACGAAAGCTCAACTTATTTCCAAGTAAAAATATATTTCCTTATTTTTATAATTATCTTTTTATACTCAAAATTCAATTAGCTTTCTCCTTTTTCTGCTATAATTCAAATATTTGAATTGAACTTATACTGAACATATTACTTTCAATTTAAAATGATAAAGTCAAATTTAAAATGATATTCAAGAAACTTCAAACTACTGTCGAATTTCAAACCGTGTTGATTGATATAGCCTACTTACGGTGAAAATTACATTTTTTCTACTGAAAAGTACATAAATCTTAATAATTTCAATAATTTGCTGGAATTCCATAAGCAAGTCACAATTCCAACAGAAAAATTGTATTTTTTGTGACTTGTTTGAATTAAATAAGCAAGTCACAATTCCAACAGAAAAATTGGATTTTTTTTGATTTGTTTGAATTCGAGCAAAACATTTTGTTGGAAATCAATTTTTTTTCCTGAAGCTTTTCCACTTGAGACACGATACAAAAAGTGCCATTTTTAGTGCCATTTGAACATGATGATGGTGGAATTTATATGAAAGACGTAGACATGTGCAATATCTTTTATATGAGCTATAATAGAGCTGTCAAAGATATTCTGGTAGCCTGCTAGTGCCACCCTTTGAGAAATAGCACAAAAAGTGCCATTTTAGTGCCATATGGCACTTGCAGATGGCAGAATTTAAAAAAATCACATAGATATGAGAAATAGCTTTTGAATGAGTCATTAAGAGACTCTCTATGATGTTCTGGTAGCCCGCTAGACCTGTTGAAAAAAAAGAAAAAAAAACAACAAAAAAACGGGAGACATATCAGTGCTACCGATGCAAAAAAGTGATTTTCATTGTTGTTCAGGGAGGGTAACGGTAACTTCCCTGTACAAGGTTTTGGCCATGTTAATTCTAATGGTACACTTTTCATTTTGATATGACGCCATTTTCGAGGGGTGTGAGGCTTTTTTTCGAAATCAACATAAATTTCTTTTCACAATAAACTTTTACTTTTAAGACGCACCGAAATAATAGTTAGCATTCCTGAGTCAGTCAGATGGGAATTTTTTTCACTAGGCAGTTTTTTTCAAAACGCGTTCTTTTAAATTTTGGTTACTATGGGCTGTGGTTCGCTCTTTACTAGGTTGCAGCTGACGCTGCAATGATGATACCTTGCCAGGACATGCTTTAAAAAAATGAGCCTAGAAAATGACTAAACAAAAACATCAGCGGATACCAATATTCCCGATACGATACATGCGATACCAATACGCACGATACCGATATGCGTGATATCGATACGCCCGATACCACATATAGCCCTTCCCCAGGGACTATGGAGGGCCATATCATCATCAAAGCCATATATATATAGGACCTTTAAACTATGTTAAACAAAATGGCTATCTCAAAATTTTTATACGACTAGTTGGAGGGGGAGAGGGGGCCTTTAGGGAGGGGGGGCTATTTGCCCTCCAATCTTTTTGCTCACTTAAAAAGAGCATTTACAAATTTAATTCTCTTTCGAATGAGCTATTACACACCTCTCTATGATGCTCTGGCCACCCCCTAGCCCTTCTAGAAAAAAAAAAGAAAAAAAAGGGAGACACATCAGTGCTACCCATGGAAAAAAGTCATTTTCCTTGGTGTTCAAGGTGGAGGACTGTAATTATCCTACGAAAAGGTTTTCGACCATGCTGATTCCAATAGTGCACTTTTTATTTCGATTTGACGCCATTTTCAAGGGGTTTCAGGCTCTTTTTTGAAATCATCGTAAATTTCTTTTTGCAATAAACTTTTACTTCTAAAATTAACCAAAACAGTTACCATTCCTAATTCAGTGTCAAATTTGGATTTTTCCTCACTAGACAGTTTTTTTTGAAAACACGTTTTTCAGCTTTTGATTACTATGGGCTGTGGTTTGCTCTTTACTAGGTTGCAGCGGCCGCTGCAACCATAATACGTCAGAACCTTAGTTCAGTTGCCATAAGCTCATCGTGATGTGTACATCGGAAACAATTGTAATGGCGCATGCGCGGAGGCGGGGTTTGAATCCTGTGTGGTTTTAGGTCTGTGTCGCATTTTTTTAATGGGCAGTATATAGCCTTTGTTGCTACTGTATATATTCTTTTTACTGCGTATTGGGTAGTAAGTGTTCCTTTTTGCATTGGTATCAGTAAACGATGCCGATTTTTCCCATTTGTCGATTATTTTCTATTTTTTTTCGAAAGCAGCTTTTGTTCGAAATAATAATCACAGCCTTACTTCGCCCCTGCCCGTCGAATGCTCCGTGGAATGGATATTATGTTGATATTTAGCTATTTTTCCTAGGCGCTGGACAATTATTTACGTTAATTGTTTGCATTGGAATCAGTAAAGGTAGCGGGGGTTTCCCTTTGTCATTTTTTTTCTTTTCAAACAGTTATTGTTTTTTTTTTTATTCTGTTTGTGGACCCCCTAGCCTTTCCAAATCCCGCCATGAAACGTTTGATCCTTTTAAACTAGAAATCGCTCTCTTAAAGTTTCGAACCAATCGCACACCCAACACCAAAAAATCCCACTTTTCATTGCAAATCCTATGTGTGAATAACTGGTAATTTGTGTTATTTACGGCCCTTGTCCCAATGGCTCTGGAGGTCATGCTATCCCTGGAAAAAACATTCATTTGAGCTTTTGATATATTCTCGTTTTCATTTTACGATTGGATTTATTTTAGTTTTTTTTTTCTTATTTTTTTGTTATGTATTCTTATTATTTTCAAATCTTGATAATTAATTTCAAGTATATTTTCTTGCCAGCCATTAGCTCAACTTCCTCCTTAATATATCATACTACAGTGACATGATGGTGAGTATCTGAAAGAGTTACTGACTTGGAGCAAAAAAGACAAATTATAAAAATGCTTTTCGTGACTCAAACTTTTTAGTGCTTCACGTCTTATTTATAAGCCTTACAGTTTCACAGCTGACATTAAGTGAAATTCGAACATTCATTTTTGAATAAATGTCCAAGAAATATGACATGACTTTAAATCATGCAAAAGCTTGTTGAAATGCCGTGCTGCAAACGGTATGGCAGGTTTTGACCCTTCTAAATAATTTTGTAGAAGTAAAAGATTGTCTAGAATTCCTTGACTTACCGTTATGTATTTGCTTTTCGTTATTACGAGAAATTGCATGTTCTTTAAAAAATTAAAGTTAAAGGTATTGATTTTTCTTTTATAAGGATAGTGAATTTTTTGCCACCTTTTTTATCACTTCATAAAAATAAAATAAAATATTAAACGTTGGTAGAAGATTAATTGATCTGTATGCAACATTCAACTAGTCGAAGAACACTAATAAAACCAGACGAATACATAAACAGAAAAAAACGGAAAAAAACCCGTCATACTCACCACCAAGCTGCTCTCATTCTTCGAAGTGACCTGAAGAAAATTCAATACCAAGTCCGGTGATTTTTGAATTAAAATCAATTTGGTGGACTGTGATGAAAAAGTTGAGAGCCATGGATTTTTTTTTTTTTTTTTTTTTTTTTTTTTTTTTTTTTTTTTTTTTTTACCAATTGCGGCTTGATGCAATGATGTTCATATTATTTATGTTTGTTGAGTATTTAGGAGCCTAAAAAAAAGAAGAAAAGAAACATGTCGCGTACCTACAGAGCAGTGTATAATTGTGTTTTTCTTTTTCGTTTTGTGTAATTTGTTCTAAGTGCTGACTTAGATCTTAGTTCCAGCGTTCGTCACTACAAACCACATGTATAACTCCTAAGTTTATGTGTATTGCTTTTTTTTGTTTTGCTTATTTGCTCTGTCTTTTCCTTTTTTGTATGACTTGTTTTCCAATAAATAATAATAATAATAATAATTGAAAACAAAAAAAGAACCAAGACAGATGTCTGAGTGAGAGGCAAAGCTGGCAAAAGTCTTTTTCAGAATTGTATAAAAATGATGCCATTTCGCTTGTTGATAGACAGTCTATCATCCATCCATCCTAGGGCGGAACTAAGTTTGATAGGTATGGAGTAAGGGTAATTCAAATAGTCCATTAGTTGCATGAGCCATTTGAAGGCAATTGGAGACCTCAAATAAAATGTTTTCTAAAATTTATGACTGAGTATGTTCACAGGACTTGCAGGCAATTAGGCAACTAAGATTATTCATATTATATAAGCTTTGCCTACTGGGAAAGCCCGCTGGAATTGCAATGGGGATGACCGCGACTTTTGGGTTGACTCGTGACAAAGAATCTCCACTGGACTTGTATGCAAAATGGGAGACATGTTCCCTGTGAAAGCTTCGATATGGTATTTTTCTGCTCTCCTAAGGCTTGATTGTCTCAACGAAAGGTGAAAACTTTGCCATCACATCATAGCTGAGATTTAGTTCTATCTGTCTACCAAATTGTATTTTTAGATTTGATTTACAGTCTTTAGGATTTAAACAAGGTTGAAAATTGGTTGAAAATCGTTAAATAAAAGACGATTTTCCGTTTTTTAAAGCAAACAAATCCTTCTCTAAGGAAAAATCTTTTTTAAAGTTTTTAAAAAAAAGTTTTTAAAAGCAAAAAAGTTTTTTAAAGCAAACAAATCCTTCTCTAAGGAAAAATCTAAGCAGTATCTTTTTTCTACTCTGTGAATGGATGGATCTAAAGCTAATGGATCGAATGATACAAGTACCACGTCTTTTGGTGAAAGTTATGGCTGCAGGCTTGTCGCAAAATTGCTCGCTTCAGAGAAGCACTTACCATAAGATTGCCTAGTCAGTGTATCGTTACTTTTTTTTCAAGCAAGTACCAATGTACTTAGCGACTTAAGTGGGTATGAGGTTGTATTGTTGGGCAGGACTGGTTATGTAAATATGCGTGCCCAGGTGTATGACCTTGCAAACAATCAAATGTATACACATCGACATATACAATTGATAAGTATGATTTTTTTTTCCTTTAATGCACTGCAAAGACAGGGAGTAGGGCTCATGATGAATAAGGAAGCTGCTAAGTCTTGTTTAGGCTGGGAAGGTATTGATAATAGAATACTAATGCTCATTTAATGACTAACAAGATCAGGGTATCAGTTATAATAGTATATGCCCCTGTAGAACCGACTGACGGAGATGCTAGTGACTCAGGTGAATTTTACTTACAGTTACAGGAGCAAATAGACAGGATTCCAGGTAGAAATATGATGTTTTTACTAGGAGATTTTAACGCTCAGGTTGTTAGAAATAGGGATAGATGATAGCCTAGGTAAATTTGGCATAGGAAAAGAAAACAGTAATGGATACACACTTTTGCAATTTTGTAGGTATAACAATCTAGTTATAATCAATACGGTGTTTGGTCATAAAATGGCTCATAAGTAAACATGTTATCCACGTGACGGTAAGACAGCAAACCTTATTGATTATCAAACAGTTCATGGTAACGAACTGTAAGTAAGGAGCGACCTTGCTCAATAGTAACCGAAACTCTAAGAAACGGGATTTTGATACCAATAGATACATCAAAAGCATCAAAGTTTAATACTGATTTCAAATATATACGGTTCATCAAGTTTAGTCCTATCCATCAAAAGTTACGCGCCAGAGAAAATTTAGCTGATTTTCGAAAAAAGGGGGAAAAACCCCCTAAAAGCTATAGAACCCTAATGAAAATCACACCATCAGATTGAGCGTATCAGAAAATCTTGCTGTAGAGATTTCAAGCTCCTATCTGCAAAAATCTGGAATTTTGTATTTTTTGCCAGAAGAAAGATCACGGATGCGTGTTTATTTGTTTGTTGTTTTTTTCCCCAGGGGTGATGGTATAGACCCAGTGGTGCTAGAATATCGTTGGAGGGCTCATTCGAACGGAAACTAAAAGTTCTAGTGCACTTTTTAAGTGACCGAAAAAATGGAGGGCAACTAGGCCCCCTCCCACGCTCATTTTTTTTCCCAAAGTCACCCGATCAAAATTTTGAGACAACCATTTTGTTCAGCATGGTCAAAATTCTAATAAATATGTCTTTTAGGATGACTTAATCCCCCAAAGTCCCCGGGGGGAGGACTGAAAGTTATGAACTTTACCCCATGTTTACATATAGTAGTTATTGGGAAGTATACAGACGTTTTCAAGAAGGATTTTTTTCTGGTAGTGGGGAGGGGTCGGGGGTTATGTGGGAGGATCTTTCCATGGAGGAAGTTTTTATGGGGGAAGGGACATTGCTATGAAGGGGCGCCGGATTTCCCAGCATTATTTAAAAAAAACGATCAGAAATAAAATTAAAAAAAAATAACAAGTTTTTCAACTGAAATTAAGGAGCAACATCAAAACTTGAAACGAACAGAAATTATTAAGTATATGATTGGGTTCGCTCTCTAGTCAATACCTCGCTCTTTAAGCCAAAGATTTCTTAGTACTTTCATAAGAGCTATTTATTCTAATTAACGGCCTTTGTGATTAAGAGGTCATTTTTAAAGAATTGGAAGAAAATTCTAACTTTAGCGCAAAGAGCGAGGTAATGACTAGGGGGCGAACCCCCTAATATACGTGTTAGAAATATGTGGATATAGAAGGTTGTTACGTAAGTTAATTCGTAAATTACGTATATTTATTACTAATAAAATCATTCGTAAATAAAATTAAACAACTTTCGAGAAAGCCATTTAACCAAATAAAAGTGAAATTAATATGCAATTTTTTTTTAATTATTCATATACGGTGAGCCAAAATCAAAACCTCCATTAATTCAAAAACGTTCAAAAATTAAATAAAAAAAACAAGTTTTTTAACTGAAAGTAAGGAGCAACATTAAAACTTAAAACAGACAGAAATTATTCCGTATATGAATGCGGCTGTCCCCTCCTCAACGCCTCACTCTTTACACTAAAGTTAAACTCTTTCTCACAACTCTATTTTTTAAAACGATAAAAACTTTAGAATAAAGAGCGAGGCGGTAAGGAGGGGACAGCCCCTTTCAATTTCAGTTCGTTTTAAGTTTTAATGTTGCTCCTTACTTTCAGTTAAAAAAAACTTGTTTTTTTATTTATTGTTATAGTAAACCGAAGACTGGCAGGGCAATACAAGATACTAGGGTATATAGGAGTGTTGTTATTGATGTTAAAAGTAAAGATCACCATCTAGTAGTGTCAAGGGTTAATTTAAAGCTGAAATTTCGGAAGGGTAATTATCTCCTGGGAAGTTATGATGTTGGTAGACTTCAGGATGAGAATTTGAGAGAAACTTTCCAGGAACAGTTGAATACTAAACTAGAGAGTTTAAAATTTGGTAATTTGGAAGATGGTTGGAAAAATTTTTGAAAAATATTATGTGAAGTTGCTGAAGGTGCCTTAGGAAAGAAATCTAAGACTGCAGCTAAGAATATTAGCAAAAAAGCTTTATGTTTACTAGAAAGGAGAAAGGAATTGTACAAGAGTTATCTGAGTGATAGATCATATGAAAACAAAAGGAATGTAAAGAAAGTGGAGAAAGCATTAAAATATGAACTAAGGAGGTGTGAAGTCGAGACCATGGATAAAATTGCTGAGGATCTTGAAGATGCAGCTAGACGGCATAATACTAAAATATTGTACCGGCATGTTAATAAATTGAGAGGGAGTAGTCAATCCGGACTTGGCCCAGTTGAAGATAGGAACGGGGCCACAATTAGCGGTAAGGAAAGCATTAAAGAGAGATGGGCAGAATATTTTGAGAATTTGCTAAACCAAGATAGAGTTGTAGGAAAAGATATAGAGGAAAATTAAAAAGCTTGTGATGCATTGGATGTGAAGGAAGATTTGGTTTGTGAGGAAGAATTAGCGACAGTACTAAAAGGACTAAAAAATAATAAGGCTCCAGGTGCAGATAGAGTGGTAAATGAGTTTCATAAATATGATGGCTCTGAGGTTAGAAATAAGTTACTGAAGATTATGAATATGATTTTTTAAAAAGGGGAAGTACCTAACGATTTTAGGAAAACCTTAATTAAGCCACTTTATAAGAAAGGTGATAAAAGTGAGTGTGGTAATTATCGAGGCATTAGTCTGGTCTCTGTAGGTAGCAAATTACTTAGTAATATGATACTTTTTAGACTGAGAGATGCCGTAGACGAAGTTTTAAGAGAAGAACAGTGCGGTCTTAGGAAAGGTAGAGGATGTGTCGACCAAATTTTCACTCTTAGGTTAATACCTAAGAAGTGCCTTAGTTTTCAAACACCTTTGGTCCTCAGTTTTATAGATTATGAGCAAGCGTTAAATTCTGTTGATAGAAGAGCTTTAGTAAAGGTATTATCCTTGTATGGTATACCAGAAAAATACATTAAATTGATTAGTGCTATACACGTGAATAACATTGCTGCGGTTAAGGTAGGAAATGAGGTTAACAGCTGGTTTTGTATTGAATCAGGAGTTAAGCAGGGTTGTGTTCCATCCTTCTTTATATGGATTATTTTGATGGACTTTGTCTTAAGGAGCATTGGAAAGGCAATGGGAGACCACGGAATCAAATGGGGAGGAAAAAGTCTCCTGGACTTAAATTATTCTGATGATTTAAGCATCCTAGATGAAAGTGTGAGTAGAATGGCCTTATTGAGTCCGAACAGGACCACGTGGTTTA
>JAQQPU010015040.1:0-21833 GCA_029168905.1 Artemia sp. Kazakhstan ARC1039
TTCCTAGTCATTTAATTGATGACTGAGTATCAAAAATTAATAAGAAAACACTTCTGCATAGAACATAGTTGGATACTTGATAGGTTTCAAGTCTTTTAATTGATGACTGTGAATCAAAAATTAACAAGAAAAATCTTTTGAATAGAACAGACTCAGTTACTTAGTAAATTCCAAGTTTTTTAATTGGTGACTGAGTTATAAAAACTAATAAAAAAGAACTTTTGCATAGAAAAAATTCAACTATTTGGTAAATTCCAAGTCCTTTAATTGGAGACTGAGCATCACAAATAAATAAAAAAAACGCTTTTACATAGAAGACATTAAACTACTTGGTTAATTCCAAGTCTTTTAATTGATGACTGTGTATCAAAACTTAATAATAAAAAACATTTTGCGTAGAACAAAATGAGTTATTTAGTAAATTCCAAGTCTTTTAATTGATACATTAGTATCAAAATTAATATAAAAAGCAGTTTTGCATAGAATAAACTCAACTACTTGGTAAACTCCATGTCTTTTAATTGATGAGCATAAAAAATTAATAAAAAGCACTTTTGAATAGAACAAACTCAGCTACTTGGTAAATTTCACGTCTTTTAATTGGTGACTGAGTATCAAAAATTAATAAAAAAAACTTTTGGTTAGAACAAACTTCGCTACTTGGTAAATTCCAAGTCATGTAATTGATGACTTATTATCAAAAATTAAAAAGAAAACACTTTTGCATAGAACAAACTCAAATACTTGGTAAATTCCGAGTCTTTTAATTGATGACTGAGCATAAAAACTAATAAGAGAACATTTTTACATAGAACAAACTCAAGTATTGGTAAGATCGAAGTCTTTTAATTGATGATTGTGTATCAAAGATAAAAAAGATAAACAAAGTAGTCAGCTACTTTGTTCCATTGGTAAATTCAATTTGTAAATCCCAAGTCATTTAATTGATGATTAAGTATCAAAATTAAATAAGAAATCACTTCGGCATAGAACAAACTTGGCTATTTGATAAATTCCAAGTCTTTTAATGGATGACTGAGTATCAAAAATTTATAAGAAAACACTTTTGAATAGAATAAATTCAGTTACTTGGTAAATTCCAAGTCTCATAATTGATGACTGAATATCAAGACTGATCATGAAAAAGTAATAAGAATACACATTTTGCATAGAATAAATTCAGGCACTTGGTAAATTCCAAGTCTTTTAACTGCTTGGTAAATTCCAAGTTATTTAATTTGTGACTAAGTATAAAAATTAATAAGAAAAAGTAGCTTAGTATAGAACAGATTCAACTATTTGGCAAATTCTAAGTCTTTTAATTGGTGACTGAGTATTAAAAATTTAAAGAAGGCACTTTTACATAGAAAAATTTCAAGTCTTTTAATTGATGATTGAGTATCAAAAATTAATAAAATCACTTTTGCATAGAATACAATCAGCTACTTGATAAATTCAAAGTCCTTTAATTGATGACTGAATATAAAAAAATCATAAAAAAAAGTATTTTTGCACAGAACAAAGTCAACTACTTGGTAAATTCCAAGTCTTTTAATTGATGGCTGAATATCAAAAATTAACAAAAAACACTTTTGCATACAACAAACTCATCTACTTGTTAAATGCCAAGTCTTTTAATTGATGACAGAGTATATACAAAAAAACTTTTGTATAGAAGAAATTCAACTACTTGATAAATTGCAAGTCATTTGATTACCGACTGAGTATCAAAAATTAACAAAAAAAGAACCTTAGTGTAGAACAAATTCAACTACTTGGTGAGTTAAGTCCTTTAATTGATGACTGAGTATCGAAAATTAATAAAAAAAACATAGAACAAACTCAGCCACTTGGTTAATTCCAAGTTGTTTAATTGATGATTGACTATCAAAAATTAATAAAACAGTTTTGCTTAGAACAAACTCCGGTACTTAATAAATTCAAGTCTTTTGATCAATGACTGAACATCAAAGCTTAATACGAGAAAACATTTTTTTATAGAAAAAACTCAAGTACTTGATAAATTATTTTTATTTGTTGTTACCATCTGATGTTACCAAATCTGTTACCATCTTTTCACCTCTATATATAGATGGCAGCACACCCGAAGAGACACACGGGAATATTCAGAGAGCTATGCAAAAAGTTATGTCCATTTAGCTTCACTTAGCGTGGCGCGCCACAGTAAGTAAACGTAAATTAGCCTAATTTTTTGCATGTGTCTCTCTCATTATGCCGGTGTGTCTGAGTGGGTGTACTTCCATTAGAACTTGACATGAAAAGAAAGCAGCAGATGTGGTAGTGAAAAGGTTTTGCCATGTATTGCGTTTTTTATGTGGCTGACTCCGTAGTACTCTATGGTTTATCATTTACAGTAGTTTTTCATCTTTTTGACCCATGAATGTTAGGACCAATCGTACCTAAAAACTGTGGTTTTCTAAGATTTTTCCTTATATTTGGAAGTTTTGTTAACAAGGAGAAGAAATTATAATATTTTTTCATCTCTTGGATTTATATACCTTAGTTCTAATTAAGCCTTTTCTTTATATTTGGTCGTTTTGCTACCAAGGAGATGTAATTTAAATGTTTTTTTCATCTCTTGGTTCAATATTAAAAGACTTGGAATTTACCTGGTAGCGGTGTTTTTTCTATTTAAAAGTACTTTTTTAATTAATTTTTGATACTCAGTTACAAATTAGTAAACTTTAAGTTTACCAAGTAGTTGAGTTTGTTCAATGTAAAAGCGTTTTTTTATTATTAATTTATTATACTCAGTCATCAATTAAAATTTTTGGAATTTACCAAACAGTTGAGTTTGTTCTCTGCGAAAGTACTTTTTACTAACATTGACATTCAGACAGCAATTAAAAGACATGGAATTTACCAAGTAGTTACATTCGTTCAATACCTATGCTTTTTTATTAATTTTTTGAAATTCAGTCACCAATTAAATGACTTGAAATTTACCAAGTAGTTGAAATTGTTCTATGCAAAAGTATTTTTTGTGAATTTTTGATTCTCAGTAATCAATTAAAATATTTACAATTTACCGAGTACTTGAGTTTTTTCTATGCCAAAGTGTTTTCTCTAATTAATTTTTGATGTCTAATCATCAATTAAAATACTTGGAATTTACCAAGTAGCTGAATTTGTTCTATGCAAAAGTATTTTCTTATTAATTTTTGATACTCAGTCACCAATTAAACGACTTAGAATTTATCAAGTAGCTGAGTTTGTTCAAAGCAAAAGTGTCTTATTAATTTTTGATAGTCAGTTATCAATTCGATGACTTGGAATTTACTAAATAGCTGAGTTTTTTCTATGCATGATTTCTTTTTTATGAATTTTTTATACTCAGTCAACAATTAAAAGACTTGGAATTTACCAAGTAGATGAAATTTTTCTATGTAAAAGTGCTTTCTTCAAACTTTTGATACTCAGTCACCAGTTAAAGGACTTAGAATTTACCAATTAGTTGAGTTTGTTCTATACTAAGCTAATTTTTCTTATTAACTTTTGTATACTCATTCACAAATCAAATGACTTTAAATTTACCAAGCAGGTGAATTTGTTCTATGTAAATTTTTTTTTTGATACTCAATCATCAATTAAAAGACTTAGAATTTACCAATTAGTTGAATTTTTTTAATGTAAAAGAGCTTTTTTATTAGGTTTTGATATTCAGTCACCAATTAATAGACTTGGAACTTACCAACTAGTTGAATATTTTCTATACTAAAGTACTTTTTATTAACTTTGATGCTCTGTCACCAATTAAAAAACTTATAATTTATCTAGTAGTATAATTTGTTCAATGCAAAAGTACTTTTTTCTTATCAATTTTTGATTTTCAGTCATTAATTAAAATCCTTGAAATTTACCAAGTAGTTTAGTTTGTTCTGTGCAAAAGTGTTTTTTTTTTTGGACATTCAGTCATCAATTAAAAGACTTGGAATTTGCCAAGTAGCTCAGTTTGTTTTATGCAAAAGGTTTTTTTATTATTTTTTATACTCAATTATCAATGAAAGGACTAAAAAATTCATAAAATGAAATGATAAAGAATTCATTCACTCTGATACTTAGATTTTGACAATGTTATCCTATGTATTTGGCAAAAGATGTTGGTAAGGACTTTATTCAATCTGATACTTCTATTCTCTCAATTTTATACAATTTATCCCGCAAAGATGCTGATAGAAAAAATTAATTCACTCTGATACTTAGATTTTGTCAATTTTACCCCATATATCTGACAATAGATGTTGACACAAAATTTAATCACTCTGACACTTAGGTTTTAAGTGTTAAGTGACATCTCCAGCAATGGATGTTGATAAAGAATCTATTCACTCTGATACTTAGATTTTATCAATTTTATCCCAACTTATCCGTCAAAAGATGTCGATAAAGAATTTGTTCATTCTAATACATAGATTTTGTCAATGTTATCCGACGTATCTGAGAAATGATATCGATAAAGAATGTTAATAAGGAATTTGTTCACTCTGATACTTAAATTTTATCAGTGCTACCAAAAGTATCTGTCAAAAGACATTGATAAAGAATTTATTCACTCTGATACTTAGATTTTCTCAATATTATCAGACATATCTGACTAAGTACGATGATAAAGAATTTATTGACTCTGATACTTAGATTTCATGAATTTT
Source organism: Artemia sp. Kazakhstan ARC1039 (assembly GCA_029168905.1). Taxonomy (NCBI): domain Eukaryota; kingdom Metazoa; phylum Arthropoda; class Branchiopoda; order Anostraca; family Artemiidae; genus Artemia; species Artemia sp. Kazakhstan ARC1039. The sequence goes on from JAQQPU010015040.1 coordinate 4,671, forward strand.
ATCTGATGTACCCGATGAAAGAAGTTGATAAAGAATTTATTCACTCTGATACTTAGATTTTGTGAATGTTATCTGATGTATCCGACCAAATAAGTTGAAAAGAATTTATTCACTATGATACTTAGATTTGCTCCATGTTAACCTATCTATCCAACATATGATGTATGCAAATTCCTTTTCTTACATATCCGATATTTTAATAGACATTCTAAACGTTTGATATGCTAGCATACTCTAAAAATAATGAACACATAACGATGTAATGCATAATATATTCCTAATGAAATAATGTCATGTAGGATATTAGTACAAAAATATATTATTATACATTATTAATATCATTGAACAACTTTGGACATTTTGAATCTGTTACATAAGATAATTCATCATGTTCTCTCTTGATACTATAGTTACTTTCTTCTCTTAGTTCGTAATCAGTAGAATATTGATTAATCCATTTTGAGTCATATACAATTTTTACTGGTGTATCACCGACAGGTTCAATATGCATTTCGTCTTTTGTATTATTTGGTTCATTGACTGTTTGATAAATGATGGTAGTAACGTTTGCTGGCACTTTGTTTTTCATTGATTCATCTTTATATTCCTTAGTGATATTTTCAATCAATGTCCTTTTTATTTTTCCGGCAATTTCACTGTCTATTACAACCTTATTTTTACACATGTAACAGTTCCGGCACGTAGACAAGATATGGTTTATGATATTAGTAGAAGAGTAGGCCTTTCTTCTTTTGACCTTCCGTTGAATGCCAATACCGGAAAACTGACGATAGGACGGATCAGTAGGTAATGTGTTACCAGCAACACTAGAAAGAAGTTGTCCTCTATCATCGTCGATTATTTTTATGTTTGCATTCTCTTTGAGTGCAATCATCTCTGGAAATGATACTTTCGCATATCCGGATTGTGTATAATCGAAATTCTTGGGTACTCCAAAGAAATCTACGCTCTCCCTGTCATGACAACGCACACACAAATTTCCGATAGTGCTACCACTTGTTCTTGTTTCATAGTTCAAATACTTCTCCTTGTCAGCATTCAATACTACAATAACACTATCATGTGAACACATTTTTACTGGGGGGTCATCCACATGTTCAAGATGCCTGTCTTCTTTTATAGAAGAATATGTGCTGTCTTCTTTTCTATATGTAGAAGAATACGCCTGTCTTCTTTTGACCTTCCGTTGAATGCTAATACCCGAAAGCTGACGATAGGGTTTAACACTCGGTAACATGTTAGCACAAGCACTAGCAAGAAGATGCCGCTCTTCACCAATTATTATTTTTATTTTGGCATTCTCTTTGAGTGCAATCATCTACGGAGATCTCAATCTCGCATATCCACCATCATAAGAGTGTAATTACTCCAGAGAAATTTAATTCATCACTGTCATGACAATGCATGCATACGTTACCGATGGTGCTACCACTTATACTTGTTTCATAGTTCAAATACTTCTCCTTGCCAGCATCCAATGCTACAATAACACTATCATGTGAACATACTTTCTTAAAATGCTTCATCTTCACTTTTTTAAAGATATGAATTATGTGTTTATCCTTCCACTGCGTAAAAAATACTGATTTAATACATGCAATAAACTAGGTAGTGTCGATAACCCGCCATAGAGTACCATTGGGAAAGCCGCATCGTGTCTGTGAGCAAGAATAGGGTACGGTTGGTAGAGCGGCATGCCTATTTTATGTCATTTTAAGATGCGTAAAAAAAGTTGAATAATTTCCAAGTCCAAAAAAATTCAGTCCAAAAAAAAGTGCTACTACAAACATTATTTTTCTAACAGTAAAAGTCACGACTAACGATTCTATATCATTCTCATTTTGAATTTGAAAAATATTAAATTTGGGTTTTGTATGTTTGAAGTATGTTTTATGTAACTCTAAGACATGTGAAAAAAGGTTGAAAAAATACCATGTAAAAAAATAATAAAAGAAACTTAAAAAAACAAAAAAAAAGTAAAAAAATGGGGGGGGGGGTCAAAGAGTTGGAGGGAGGGGGCACCTTGGAGGTCGGGGATAGGTGACCCATGGAGGTTGAGGTCCTTGGTGGTTAGGGTCATTGATGGTTGCGATCCTTGATGCTTCAAACCTATAATCATCTCACTAGTTGATTTTTAGGGATTTCTAAAGATTGTTCTGAATTTCTTTATTAAAATTCTTTTCTTGGCATCTACATCTCTGTTAGTATCAACTTTTTAGTATTCTACAATGTTAGAGCATATTTTATATTGAGAATACTGTTCAAATGGTACTTGTGTATTATACAGAATACATCCAAGAAGTAAAGCTAGGTCAATTCAAATGCCATCTTGTCATCGTTAATCATTTCCATTGATTGATGCTAACGATGCTATTCCAAATTTATAATAAATTGCCTATGAGTTAGCAACCCCTTTGGGGTTACCTTAACGGGTAAGCAGTTTAACCCTTTTTTACCACCTTCATACAATCCAATTAAAAATGTTATCTAGCTGTGTTTCACCCCTATTATTCATACACCAATTCAGATCATTCATTGCATAGTTATGCAAATGCTATACCTTTTTTCGCAACTTGAGTTAGTTTACGTAAATGTAATAACTTTTAACTTAAAACAATTCTGACTGTAGCATCCCATTCTTCATTCTTTAATTACCAGAGACGCATTCCCAGGCAAACCAGTCTTGACTAAAGGCAATGGTCCAGAAATGGGGTTTTGGAAAGAGTTATTCCACACGATTATATGACCTCCGGGCCAAAACTAGTATTTTTACAAAGAGACCACCTTTGAATACGCATTTTGACGATCTCTAGTTTTGGATATTGAACCTAGAAAAACATATCCAACAAGTCTTGTATAATTCATTGTAGGGTTCGGACCTTATACATGGACATATGGAGTACCGTTAGTAGAAACATCTCTGATTGGCCCAGAAAATAGGTGTTGCCTCAGATACCCGTCTGGTAAGGCATGTACCGTTCGTACTAATAGATGAATGACCGTGGTAAACCATGTATCGTTGAAACTGCACTGTATATTCTTGTGTAATTCCTTGTAGGGTTCGCGTAGCAATACAGGATACTACTCTTGCAGGCCTTCCCCCGGGGATTGTGAGGGATTAAGTCTTCCTCAAGGATATATTATATTTTTGACCATGCTGAAGAAAATAGCCATCTCCAAATTTTTATCAGACAAATTTTGTACAAAATTGAGCGTGGGAGGGGGGCCTAGTCGCCCTCAATTTTTTTGGTCACTTAAAAAGGGCACTAGGACTTTTAATTTCCATTCGAATGAGCCTTCTTGCGATGTTCTAGGACCACTGGGTCAATACGATCACCCCTGGGAAAAAAACAATAAGACGCATCCGTGATCTTTCTCCTGGCAAAAAATACAAAATTCCACATTTTTGCATATAGGAGCTTGAAACTTCTACAATAGAGTTCTCTGATACGCTGAATCTGATGGTGTGATTGTCATTTAGGCTTTTATTCTATGATTTTAAGGGGTGTTTCCCCTTATTTTGAAAACAAGGCAAATGTTCTCAGGTTCGTAACTTTTGATGGATAAGACTAAACTTGATAAACCTTATCTATTTGAAATCTAAATAAAAATTCAATTCTTTTTATGTATCTATTGGTATCAAAATTCTGTCTTTTAGAGTTTCGGTTACTATTGAGCCAGGTCGCTCCTTACTTACAGTTAGTTACCGTGAACTGCTTGATTCATGAAACAAGAGCCAGTTATATTTTGAGGGATAAAAAGAATCTTACGATGGTTTATTTAATTGGATTTAAACATTTTATTATAGCCTGGATGTGTTAATACGACTGAAGTTGATATAAGAAAAGCTTGTAGAATGAATCGACCCATGAGGAATGTTTCTCTGCGACACCATTCCATAGGAATTGCAGGTGGGAGATTGTCCCCACCTCCTCTGCCAGAGATATCTGCATCCCCCGCCGAACAGCTTCAGAAAGAAATTGAAGCTCTACGAAAAAGAATTGCAAGAACGACTGTTAAAGTGTCCAAAGTCTCTGAAGCGTAAGTATTTTACTATGATTCGTTATTGAAGTTTCAAACCCTTTTAATTCTTATATCTTTTTTTCTATATCGGTTATAACTTGTACGGAATATTGATTCTCTAAGGTTTTTTTTTTACAACTCAAATTGACACTTGTGAATGGTTTACACCACAATATCCTTCAAGTTTATTCAGTGAAATTTGTAATACGATTTAATTGTTTTGAGTTTTCGTCATTTAAGATGACCTACTAAAATTGTGATAAATTTACACCAAATATATTTTACAGGCAAAAACACTGATTAGTTTGAGTAGAAGTTTATACATTTGATGTTAATATAGGCTAAACTGATTTTATATAAAATCGTTTATAATTAATCAAACATTATAAAATTATTCTTGGATCTTATTTCTACTGTTCAATCATTTTCTATTGCTCATTTATTTATCTAGAACATATATTTAAATCTTAAATTTGCATGTATCTTTTAAATTTAAATAATTTTTTGTTAATAAATCATTGAATGCTTTCAGGTTTATTTTATAGGTTATTGCTTCAAATAAAGCACTTTGTAACGATTTTTAATACTGTATCTTGGTTTTTTATTATTAGCAATACATCAATACAAAAGCCTTTTGATTTACAGCAGTAAGTTACTTAAAAAACAACCCACCATAATAGTAGTATTGACACTGTGGTTACTGAATATTCACCCTTATTTGGACACTAAATATTGCCTATACTCATGATTCTACACACTTATTTGGACTCTAAAGATTACCTATACTAAACAAGAGCAATGATCTATACATTACCTACTTCATTCGATCATTAGCATAATCCAGTCGATATCTTATTTTGAAATACCTGTCCAGTCATGATTAACAAGATAAAGTAAACCGTTTCATTTGATTTCAGATTGGACTAATAGAATGTATGATATAGTAGTGATCTTTATATGACAGTATTCAGAGGCAACGCTATTGCGTTGCCTATAGTAAAGGCCATACGGCTCCAGTGTTTTATTATTATTTATTTATTTATTATTTTTTTCCCCAGAGGCACTTCATATGGAAGGGGTTGTCGTAGAAACTTCAAAGGGGGCTCATTCGATTGGAAATCGAGAGTTCTAGTACCGTTTTTAATAGTCGAAAGTGATCGGAGGGCAACTAGCCCCCCCCCCCACGCCCATCATTTCCCTAAACACATCCAATCAAATTTTGAGATAGCCATTTTGTTCAGCGTAGTTGATTTCCAGATAGAAAATATGTTTTTGAGGAGGACACTCCCCCAAAACCCTTAGGGCAAGGGTTTTAAGTTATTTCCTGGGGGCATATAAAGTTTTTATAGATGGGGATGTCGTAGAAACTTCAAAAAAGGCTCATTCGACTGGAAATTCAAAGGGCTAGTGCCCTTTTTAATAGTCGAAAGTGATTGGAGGGCAACTAGCCCCCCCCCCCACGCCCATCATTCCCCCAAACACATCCAATCAAAATTTTGCGATAGCTATTTGGTTCAGCGTAGCTGATTTCCAGATAGAAAATATGTTTTTGAAGAGGACACTCCCCCACAACCCTCAGGGCAAGGGTTTTAAGTTATGCCCTGGGGGCATATAAGGTTTTTATATTAGGCGTTGTCGTAAAAACCAAAAAAGACTCATTCGATTGGACATTCAAAGGGCGAGTGCCCTTTTTAATAGTCGAAAGTGATTTGAGGGCAAGTAACCCCCCTCTTACGCCCACCTTTTCCCAAAACACATCCAATCAAAATTATGAGATTTTATTAAACTTAGTTTTAAGTTCTGGGAATTACGTCTTTGAGGATGACAACTCCCCCACAGCCTTCAGGGTAAGGGTTATACGTTATGCCCTAGGGGCATATAAGGTTTTGTAAAGACAACATTGTCGTAGAAACTTCAGAAAGGGCTCATTCGATTGGAAATTTAAATGGTTAGTTCCCTTTTTAATAGACGAAAGTGATTCTAAGACAACTGACACCTCTTCCACGCCCACCATTTCCCCAAACACATCCAATCGAAATTTGATATAGCCATTTTGTTCAACGTATTTGAAAGTTCTGGAAAATATATGTTTGAGCAGGACACTCCCCCCACAGTCTTCAGGGGCAAGGGTTATAAGTTATGCCTTAGGGCCATATATGGTTCTTATGGAAGGAATGCTTGCATAAACTTCAGAGATGGCTTATTTGATTGGAAATTGAAAGTTTTAGTTCACTTTTTAAGCGTCAAAAGATACTGGAGGGTAACCAGCTTCACATCCCCCAAACCTTTTTTCCCAAATGCATCCAATAAAAAATTTAAGATAGCTATTTTGTTAAAAATGGTTCAAAGATCATGTAAAAATATTCCGGGTTCGACACAACCCCCAAAGGCCGGGGCGCAGGCGCTGTAAGTTATGCACTGGGGGCATATATGGGTCTTATGGAAGGGATGCTCGTATTAACTTCAAAGAGGGATCATATGATTGGAAATTGAAAGTTCTAGCTCACTTTTTAAGAGTCAAAAGAGATTGGAGGGGACCTAGCCCCCCCCCCTCCATGACCTTTTTTCCTCAAACCCATCTGATAAGAACTTTGAGATAGCTTTTTCTTAAAATAGTTCATAGACCATATAACTAAAACTCAGGGGTCAACACAGCCAACCAGGGCCCGAGGTCAGGTGTTGTAAGTTATGTCCTGGGGGAATGTATGGTTCTTATTGAATGGATGTTCATAAAAAATTCAGAAATGACTCATTTGGTTGGAAATTGAAAGTTCTAGTTTAGTTTTTTAGAGTCAAAAGAGATGGGACGGCAACTAGACCCCTCCATGCCCCTTTTTCCCCAAATGTATCCAATAAAAATTCTGAGATTGCCATTAAGTTAAAAATTGCTCAAAATTCAGATAACAAAAACTCAGGTGTCGTCACAACCCCCAGGGCCTAGGGGCAGGCGTTGTAAGTTATGCCCTGGGGCATATATTGTTCGTATGAAAGGGATGCTCGTATAAACTTCAGAGAGGGCTCATTTGATTGGACATTGAAAGTTCGAACTCACTTTTTAATAGTCAAAAGAGATCCGAGGGCAGCTAGCCCCCCCCCCCAACGCCTTCTTTTTCAAAACCCATCTGATGAAAATTTTTAGATAGACATTTTGTTAAAAATGAACTATTTTTAAAGGTCCGATAAGAAACGTCTGGTGTCAATAGAACCCCCCAGGGCATAGGGGAAGGCTTTTTAAGTTATGCCCTAAGGGCATGTATGGTGCTTATGTAAGGGATGCTCGTATAAACTTCATAGAGGGCTCATTTGATTGGAAACTGAAAGTTCTAGTTCACTTTTTAAGAGTCAAGAGAGTTAAACTAGCCCCCCCCCCCCTACGCTCTTTTTCCCCAAACCCGTCCACTACAAATTTTGAGACAGCCAGTGTTTTGGAAATTGTTCAAAAATTAGATAACAAAAAATCCCCTCAGAGCCCGATGGATAGGCGTTGTAAGTGTTGTCCTGGGGGCGTATATGGTTCTTATGAAAGGGATGTTCGCGTAAAATTCAGAGGGTGCTCATTTGATTGGAAATTGAAAGTTCTATAATAATCATTTCACAATTTTCATAATAGCCATTTCAATAAAAATAGTTCAAAAGTCAAATAAGAAAAATTCCTGTGTCGACGGAACCCGCCAGGGCCCGAAGGTAGGCGTTATGAGTAACGCTCTAGGGGCGTGTATAGTTCTTGTGGAAGGAAAGCTCGTATAAACTTCGGAGAGGGCTCATTTGATTGGAAATTGAAAGTTCTTGTTCAATTTTTAATAGTCAAAAGAGATCGGAAGGCAACTATCCCCCCTCATCCACGCCCTAAATACATGAGATAAAAATTTTGAGATAGACATTTTTTTTAAAATAGTTCAAAGTTCTGATAACAAAAAACTCCGGTGTTGACACAAACCCCCAGGGCCCGGGATAGGCGTTGTAAGTTATGACCTGGGGACATTGCATTGGTTTTTATGGAAGGGATGCTCGTGTAAACCTCCTAGATGGCCACATTGGATTGGAAAATGAAAATTGTAGTTCACTTTTTAAGAGTCAAAAGTGATTGGAGGGCAGCTAGCCTCCCCCTACATTCCATTTATTATTTTCCCAGAGGCACTTCATATAGAAGGAGTCGTCGTATAAACTTCAAAGCGGGCTCATTCGATTGGAAATCAAAAGTGATCAGAGAGCAACTTGCCCCCCATACCCTTTTTCTCCAAATACATCTGATAAAAAATTTGAGGTAGCCATTTTATTAAAACTAGTTCAAAGATCATGTAACAAAAACTCCGTTACGTATGTTCATCTCGTTAAAAGTAATTCAAAAGTCAGATATGAAAAACTCCTGTGTCGCCGCAACCCCCTTCCCCTCCTTACCAGGGCCGGGGCAGGCGTTGTAAGTATTGCTCCGGGGGCATATATGGTTCTTATGGAAGGTATGCTCGTATAAACTTAAGAGACGGTTCATTTGAATGGAAATTGAAAGTTGTAGTTCATTTTCTCAGAGTGAAAAAAGATCGAAGGGCAACTAGCCCCTCTCGCCCTCCACACATTTGGGTGCATCGGATGGAAAAAACCATCCGATAAAAATGTTGGATGACTATTTTGTTAAAAATAGCTCAACCATCAGATATTAAAACTCCAGGGTCGACACAACCCCCCAGGGCCCAGGGACAGGCGTTGTAATGGGGATATAAATGGTTCTTATAGAAGGGATACTCATATAAACTTCAGAGAGGGCTCATTTTATTGAAAATAGAAAGTTCTAGTTCACTTTTAAAGATTCAAAAGATACCGAAGCTTAATCTAGTCCCCCCCACGCCCTTTTTCCCAAACCCATCCGATAAAAAATTTGAGATAGCAATTTTGTTAAAAATAGTTCAAACATCAGATAATAAAAACTCCGAGGTTGACACAAACCCATTTTTTTACTTTGATATTGTTACTTTTGATATCACTTTTAATACTTTGAAGAATATTTGATTTTTTTTTACGTTTGATTTGGAAATAAGGAATTTTTAAAAACTTGAAATTTTTTGCAATCAAAAATGAACAGAAATTAATTTAAAAAAAAACTTTTCGAAAACAAATTTTTCAAAGAAAAGTAAAGGCCATTTTAAACTTAAGCTCAGCAGATACAAACACCTTTTAAAATTCAAACTCAAAACAACCAGAAATTACTATTAAGAATAAATGAAGCCCAAAGCGAACAGAAATTAAATAAACAATCATTGCAAAAACATACAACAAGTAATAATATAAATGAATAAATAGATCTTAAAGCGAGTAATGCTTAGATTGAATATGAAACTCAGGCTTAAGACGAAAAAAATTTTCCTATTGAAGTACAAATGAAATTTAAATCAAACAGAAATTAAATAAACAATCAATGCAAACAAACATATAATAGATATTAATATAAATTAATATATAAATCTTAAAACGAGTGAAACTTAAATTACATATGCAAATCGAGCTTGAAACGAACAAAAATTACCACAAACAAGAGTTTGGATATGACCTCCTACTCTCACTATAAAAGTCTAAAACCTACTGCGTCATTGGCACTTTACTGAAAACTATATGCGTTTTGAACAGTCTTAGAAAGTATAAACAACATCAAATTGAATATTTGATGTATAATGATATTAATTGTTGAAAGATCCATCAGTTCAAGAATTTATTTCACTGTAATTGTATTTTTATTTTCAATGCTTTAAGAGCTGGAAAAGAAAATATTTGTAATATAATCCGTTTTAGTTAAGCGCCAATGACGCAGTAGGCTTTTGGTTTTTATTTACAGTTAGGAAAGGAGGCAGTGCCCGAACACTTGTTTGTAGTCAAACTATATTCGTCTTTAACAGCTTAAAAACTGCTAATAAATTAAACTGAATATTTGATGTATAATGATATTAATGGCCGAAAGCTCATTAGCTCAAAATGTTAATATAATTTTTATTTTTATTTTCGATATTAAGTAAAAAAGAAAATAATTGTCATAAAATCGCTTTTCAGTAAAGCGCCAATGACGCAGTAGGTTTTAGCGCATACGGTAACATTTGTCTGATTTTATTTATAATATTTGATCATTTAAGAAAGTTGGGTTTTTGTTTTTATAAAAAGGAACGCATATGGTTGAAATACATCTAACTTTATTAAAAATATTTGAATAATTAAGAAACTTGGGTTTTAGTTTAGAAAAACAAGGACGTATATGGTTAAAGTACATTTTATTTTATTAAATTATTTGATTATTAAAGAAACTAAGGTTTTAGTTTTCATAAAAAGCAATGTATACGGTTAAAATAAATCTGATTTTATTAAGAATCTTTGATCATTTAGGAAACTTGGGTTTTAGTTTTCAGAAATAAGAACCGACATGGTTAAAATACATCAGATTTTATTAATATTTGATCATTTAAGACACTATGTGCTCTAGCTTTCATTTAGAAAAATTGCAAACGGTTAAAATACATTTTATTTTATTAAAAATATCTGAGCATGTAAGAAACTAGGTTTTTAGTTTTCAGAAATATGAACACACACGGTTAAAATGCATCTTATTTTATTCAAAATATTTAAGCATTCAAGAAACTTGGGTTTTAGTTTTGACAAATAAGGACGCACATGGGGAAAATACATCTGATTTTATTAATAATATTTGATCATTTGAGAAAGTTGGGGTTTAGTTTTCGGTTGAAATACATCTTTTATTATTAAAAATATTTCAGCATTTGAGAAACTTATGTTTCCGGTTTCAGAAATAAGAAAACACACGATTAAAATAAATCCGATTTTATTAAATATATTTAATCATTTAAAAAACTTTGGTTTCAGTTTGTATTTTGTTTTGTAAAAATTATTTTTTGTTTTGTAAGAAGTATTTTGTATTTTGTAAGAATAATTTATGATCTTTTAGGATGTATTTTTTACCCCAATACTAAGCAATACTTTTCAATAGGCTCTATTCTATCGTTTTCTCTCATAGGCCTGTCATATCATCACTTAAAATATATAAGACTTTATTAATGTCGAATTTATGCATACCCTAACGCTAAGTAATCCTTTTCAAAAGGCTTTGTTGTACCATTTCCCTCATAGGGCTGCCGTATCATCGCTTAAAACTTATACAACTTTATTAATTTCGACCTTATGCATATCCCCAATAATAAGCAATAATTTTCAAAAGGCTTTATTCTATCACTTCCCTCATAGGGCTGCCATATCATCGCTTAAAATACATAAAACTTAATTAATTTTGACTTTATGCATACCCCTATACTAAACAATATTTTCAAAAAGGCTTCATCGATCATTTTCCTTATAGGGCTGCCATATTATCGGTTAAAATATACCGCAAAACTAGGTAAAACTTTAAAAAAAATGTATCATTTCCCTCATAGGGCTATCGTATCATTACTCAAGATATATATGACTTTAATAATTTCGACTTTATGTATAAACCCAATACTAAGCTATGCTTCAAAAGGCTTTATTCTATCATTTCTTCATAGGGCTGCCATATCATCGCTTAAAATATATACGAACTTATTAATTTCGACTTTATGCATACCCAAATACTAGGCAATACTCTTCAAAAGGCTTTATTTTATCATTTCCCTCATAAGGGCTGCCGAATCATCTCTTAAAATACATACGACTTTATTAATTTCGGCTTTATACACATCCCCAATACTAAGCAATCCTTTTTTAGAGGCTTTATCCTATCATTAGGTGATTTTATGGATTTTATGCCTACCCAAATACTAAAGGGACTATAACATCCAATTTTAAATCAAATAAGGCTCATTTGAAGTTTATACGACCACACATTCCATAAAAAACCTAGCATGTCCTCATACCATAACTTACAACCCTTTACACCACTTTTGACGCTTAAAAAAGAACTAGAACTTCCAAGTTTCAACCAAATGAGCCTTTTCTAAAGTTAAACACCATCTCTTCCAGAAAAACCTTAAATTCCCCACTGCATAATTTACAACCATCGCCCCCTGACTCTGGTGATTTGTATCAAACCCAAAAGCCTTGTTATACGATCTTTGGACTATTTTGAATAAACTGGCTGTCTACAAATTTTGTGTTCGATGTATTTTGGGAAAATATGACGGGTTGAGGGGGGGGGGTTGCTTCCCTCTGATCACTTTGTCTCTTAAAAAGGGCACTAGAAATTCAGATTGCCAATCCAGTGAGTACTCTCCGAAATATATACAACCATCCTTTCTATGAAAACCTTATATGCCCCCGGGGCATAACTTACAACCCTTGTCCTGAGAACTGTGGGGGTAGGGGTTTCTTCCTCAAGGACATAACTTCCTGCCCTTCAATGGATGTCTTTCGGGAAATGATGAGCGGCGGGGGGGGGGGGCTGGTTGCTCTCAAATCACTTTTGACTCTTAGAAAGGGCACTATAACTTTCAATTTCAAATCAAATTAGCCCCATTTGAAGTTTATACGACCAACAATTCCACAAGAACCTTATACGACCCGAGGGCATGACTTATTACTCTATCCCCGGAGCTCTGGGGGGGGGGTTTGTAAACCCTAGAGGCATTGTTATATGTTCATTGGACTATTTTGAGCAAAATCGCTATCTTACAATTTTAATCAGATTCGTTTTGTGAAGATGTGTATTCACCCCCCCCCCCCCCTCAATCAATCTTAACTATTAAAAAGGGCACTAAACCTCTCAATTTCCAATCGAATGAGCCTTTTTTGAAGTTTCTATGACAGCACTCTCTGTAAAAACCTTGTATGTCCCAAGTACATAACTTACAGTCTTTCCCGTCAGGGCTGTAGGGGGTTTTCATCCTCAAAGAAATAATTTCCGGGCCTTTCAAATACGTTGAACAAAATGGATATCTCAAAATATTGATTGGATGTGTTTGGGGAAATGGTGGGCGTAGGATTAGTTGCACTACAATCACTTTTGACTGTTAAAAAGGGTACTAGCCCTTACAATTTTAAATCGAATGAGCCCTTTTTGAAGCTTTTACGACAACTCCTTCAATACAAAGTTCCACGGTCTAAGAAAAACTAAACCAAAAACTTAATAATAATACATTGTGCCAAAATCAGTCTTTACTTAGGCAGCGCTGTTGCGCTGCCTGATAAGAAGGTGGTGTGTTTTAAAAGCCATTTACGTTAAAATGGCCTAAAGGTCCGTAAAGTGTACGTCCAGGGCGATGAAGCACACACAACTGAAGGATAAAGACTTAACAAATTATTCAAAAATCCCATTCTTCACAGATTATTTGGAAAAGAATGGGGATTATACACCTAGTTAAAAAAAGAAGCCTATAAGAAATTTAAATCTGCACAACTGAATCTGCAAGTTGGGTCAGTGGCAATTGCAGTCATCCCCCTTTACTACCCACTATGAAGCTGAAACCTTAACGCATAAATTTAGGCTAGGTACTGGGTCTATTATTATCAAACCAAGTTTTCTCTACCGGATTGAAACTCATGTCTGTAAGTCCTTCAACGAAGGGGATTCTAATGTACAACAAAGAATAGTTCTACCTAAACTGGGCCAACAGAAGACTAAAAAAAAATTGAAACTATAACCTGTAAGTTCCAAGGTCAAGGAGGTTTTAATATTAAAACAATAGGCTTTGGTGGATTAGAGAGGGGTTTTTGCCACCCTCTTACTTGCACTAAGTTTTAAAAGTTTGACTTGATCTTTCATTTTGATCTGGTTGGCTTAGATATTATTTGTTCATCCGCTAGTTCATTTATTATCTGTTATTCTTTTTTTTTTTAATCTGACTTTATTGTCCATTTTAATTTTGTTCGCTTTAAATCATCTTGAATTTGACTTACTATAGAAGTTTAGTTTTACTCGTTTCAGGTTTCAACATCGCGCTTTACGTTTCCTTGAAATATTTTTTTAGAGGGGGTCTTTGCGCCTCTCTTTCTTTTACAAACATCAATTACTAGAAGAACAAAAGGGAATTCTTTTTGTAAGACATTTGAAACAATACTTCGGCCCTATGTCCAAGGGACGTCCTCAGCAAAACATAAATAGTGTAAATAAAAGAAAAGAGACTTATAACAACATTCGACTATTAAAACTAAAATAAAAATTTTTAAAACAGTCCCAGCATCCTTACTTCAGCGAAGTTCAATCAAAACTTGTTTTTGATGTTTGTGATGGAAAGGCAGTGGGGTCTTCATAGCTATTTACCTCTTGCTTTTAATAATTTATCCTTTTTTTAAGTTTAACTTGATTTTTCATTTTTGTGTCTCCTTAGGTTTCAGATTTTATCTGTTATTTCTAAACGTGACTTGATTGTTCATTCTAATTTTCTTTGATTTTAAGCATCTTCTATTCGTCCATAGTAGTTAGTGCTCGTTTTAAATGTCACTTATTATAATGTCACTTAATGTCTGTTTTATTTTCAAGTTTTAATGTTACCCTTTATTTTCTTTTGAAAAACTTGCCCTAGAAATGTCTTCCAAAATGAATCAAACAATTCGTGGTAACGATCTGTAAGTAAGTAGCGACTCGGCTTGATAGTAACCAAAACTCTAAAAAACGGAATTTCAATATCAATAGATACATAAAAATGGCTTATTATGATGATCCTAAATATATAAAACTCATCAAGTTTAGTTTTACCTATCAAAAGCTACGAGCCTGAGAAAATCTGCCAGATTTTCAAAAAATGGGAGGAATACTCCCTAAAAGTCAAGGTTTCTTAATAAAAATCACACCACCAGATTCAGCGTATCAGAAAATCCTTCTGTACAAGTTTCAAGCTACTATATACAGTAATGTGGAGTTTTGCATTTATTGCCACAAGAAAAATCATGGATGCGTTTTTATTTGTTTATTTTTACAAATGCCTAAATTAGAAATTGGTCACAGCCTTGATGTTAATAGAGAAAATTAAAATGGAGAAAGGCTCTTATTTTACGATGTAAATACTAACTATATAAATATGTCAATCGATAACACAGACTAAAATTAATCTTAAAATTAAAACTAATTTTTACATTACAGCTTTGAACATGATCTTCAAATTTTTAGGTATCTATTAGAAAAATTAACTATTAGAATTAATAATAGGAAAACAGGTCTAAATCGTGCTTTAAAAATAACCCCTTTGAACTGTGTAATTTCAAATTAAAGAAATGACTTGATATGAATAAAAATATAAGGAACTTTCTACTACACATCCTTGTGAACAATTCCAATGGAGGAAAAAATAAACTACATTGATATTAAGATAAATTAACACTAATACCTTAATTTAACGAATTAGTGTTAATGGTGTTGTGTTGTGAATTAGTGTTAAAAAATAAACTACATTGATATTAAGATACATTAACACTAATACCTTAATTTAACGAATTAGTGTTAATGGTTTTGACGCAAATATAACCATATTTGCAAATAGTACAATAAAATTAAAGTTAAGAAATGCCCAAATTTACCACAGTAAAAAATGTTATTATTTCCGATATTGGTCAAACGAGAAAGTTCATTGCATTATTATGATATAGCTTGTTTTTTTAGAATAGCTTCATTTCTATTTAAACAGGATCTAACTTCTAATATACAATATAAACTCGAATGAACAATTATACTCATTTATTCGGAAATAAAATTAAATAATTATAGTATGAGTAGTATTGACATTGTGAATACTGAATGTTCAAACTTATTTGTGCCCTAAAGATTGCCTGTACTCATGATTCTACACCCTTATTTTACCTCTTAAGATTGCCCATGCTTAACTAGAGCATTTAGCTACTCACATTTCCTACTTCATTTGATCATTTGCGTAATCCAGCCGACATATCATTTTCAAATAGCAGTCTACACATGATTAACAAGATAAAGTAAACCGTTTCATCTGATTTCAAATTGGACTAATAGAATTTATGATATAGTATTGAACTTTACATGACAGCATCTATAACATAGACAGCATCATATAACATATAACATAACATAGACGCTTGTTTCATCATATTCATGGTAATGAGTGCTTATATCAACACTTCTTTTAGAAGGGACTTATGGTCATCCATGTCTCAACCTCCAAGGGGCCAAATGTCCCTCCCCCATCATTTTGCTCCTCCCTCTTTTGCACTTAATTTTTTTTAACTTTAATTTTTTAAACTTTAATTTCGTTTTTTTTACTTAAATTTATACTGACATTTTTCAACTTTTTTTTCATGTCTTAAAACGAAATAAAATATACTTAAAACCCCAAAAAAATTTTCTTGTGATTTATTTGAAATACGAAATGAAGATGATACAGATATGTTAGGTGTGATTTTTTCTATTAGATAAATAATGTTTGTGGTGACATTTTTTTCCTTTTTTTGACTTAGAATTTTTTGGGACCTAAAATTTTTAAAAGTATTGCCTAGTATTGGAGTATGCATAAAGTCGAAATTGATAAAGACATTAGTATTTCCAGCGATGATACGACAGCCCCATGAGGAAAATGATAGAATAAAACCTATTGCAAAGTATAGCTTAGTATTGGGGATATGCATAAAGTCCAAATTTATAAAGTAATGTATTTTTTAAGCGATGATATTACAGCCCCATGTGGGAAATGCTACAATGAAGCCTTTTAAAAAGTATTGAGGTATGCATAAAGTCAAAATTAATAGAGTTTTATGTATTTTAAGCGCTGATACGAAAGCCCTATGAGGGAAATGATACAATAAAGCCTTATGAAGAGCAAATCCCCCTCCACGTTCATCATTTACCTTATCACCTCCAATCAGAATTTAGAGATAACAGTTTTGTTCATCATAGTTAAAGGTTTCGGGAATTATATATGTGAGGAAGACAATCCCCCCCTCCCCTACAGCAGTCAGGGTAAAGGATGTAAGTTGTGCCCTTGGAGCGCATAAGGTTCTTATAGAATTAAATAAAAAAAACAAGTTTTTTTAACTGAAAGTAAGGAACGACGTTAAAACTTAAAACGAACAGAAATTATTCCGTATATGAAGGGGGCTGTCCCTTCCTCAACGCCTCGCTCTTTACGCTAAAGTTTTTTTATTGTTTAAAAAAATAGAGTTGTGAGAAAGTCAAACTTTAGCGTAAAGAGCGAG
>JAQQPU010015041.1:0-21832 GCA_029168905.1 Artemia sp. Kazakhstan ARC1039
CCCCCCCCCCCCCCCGAACAAAATCCTGGATACGGCCCTGTTGGCAGCCCTTCGAATGAATCTTTTCTGTCAAAAATTCTGAGGCCACATTAATATCTCGATATACACAATTTTGGGTCTAAATCGGTATACGAAGACGATATTTACAAAACAAATAAAGAAAAGATAGATCGAAACCAAGAAGGAAATTTGAGGAGCAAAAAATACAGCCGGCCGAGGATTTTTTTTTCTAAAGTGACCATTTACTCTGGAGAGAATCTCATATTACTTTCTCAGCTTCTTTTTTAAGAGGTTGAGGCATATTGGCAAGGATCCAGGAATCATTGCCAGTTCCAAGGCTTCCATTAAGTCTTGCTATGCACCTATGATCGGGTCCAACCGGAATCCGAAGTAGGTATCAATAAAATAAATTTAAAAAATAGCAAACGAAAATGCTTCCGTTCAGAACTGAAAAAAACTCCCAAATTGGAGCCAAAAAGAAAAACACGAGGAGCAAAACACACAGCCAACCAACCCTTAACTCTGGGAAGAAGCGCAAACTTTATCAGCTTCTCCTTTAAAGCGTAATACATAACAAAAAAGAGCTGACAACGAACATACTGTCGGTGGACATAAAAAACATAGATCTGAAATTTCCACAAATTAATCAGGAGCATAAAATACTTCATGAAACTGACTGTCAGATACTGATGTTTTAGAAGTTCTTAGCAGCCAATGACTTGAGACCTCCATCAGAGTAATTCTTGAGCTATTAAGTGTCTCTCCGAGAGCTCCACACAAATATATTCACAAGATTTTTGTGGAAGTATTGTTCGAGTTCGCTATCTTTTTCTTATAAAATTGATTTTTTAAAACCTCGTTGAAAAACTGTTTTTTTTTAGAAAAGTGGAGATCTATAATAAAACCAAAGACAAGCAGAAATAGTCATATAATGATTCAAGTTAAAACGAACAGAAATTACTACCAACGAATAAAGAGACCCCAAACAAAGCGAAATTAAGGTGGATAACCATGCAAAATATAAAAGGAATGGAAACTACCAGAAACAGTGTCCCTTGGGCTTTCAAAAGGCCGGAGAATCATGTTCGCGCTTTACTGAAAACAATTTGCATTTTACAGCAGTTAGTTTTCATTTGTCACTTTTTGGATGTCCAGACCACCTCCGATCTAACACGGACTTTTCTGAATGGAACAGCCTTTTTTCTGAACAACGCATTGGGTGAGTCATTTCAATTGTACAGATATTTAGTATAACCTACTCCTCTGACATAGGTAATGACGGGGTTTCTTATAGTCACTCAAATGGCACTTTAGTCTTGTCAAGTGTTCATCAAAGATTGACTGAATCAAATCACCATCTGTTTTATCTCGCTCATATATATGAAACCATTTTTTTCTTTGATATGGGACACGGACAGAACCATAGAATTTGAATGTAGTAAATTGACAATTAGGAAATGGTCAATTGTCTGTCATCATTTTAGTGACTCATGCAGCGGTTGTTTGTGCAAAAATCAGGTACAAATCCAGACAAGAGGTCAATCCTGATTTGTGAAAGTAAGCGAAGTCGATATCATTTTTGCATACTTGAGATCCTTACACGCAGAAAAAAGCCTCTAAGCTCTAGGGCTAGATCGAATGTTAGGATTACAGTTTAGAACCTCCAACTAGAATTGTGCTGCATCCTGAATTATGTGCACCTGAGATAGATTTAGTGAGTTTACTACATATCGTGAAGACTGTCCTGCTAGACTTTTTATCTTCAGAAACAGTTGGCAAGTAAACAGAATACACAATTGCGCAGTTAATCTTCACGGCAACAAAAATGTCCACGGAGGCAGAAACCACCAGGCATGAGGTTTGCTCTTACTGAAACTGCGACACCACCAGATGGAAGACCTCTTCCACTACTTACCACTGAAGATACACAAAGTTCATTCTAGGCGTTTACCTCAGGTTAGACATCCCCTCTCTCGAGAGAGAAAATGATTTTGTAAGCAGATAATATCACAAATATATGAGAATTCTATTAGAAGAGATAGCTTCGTTAGAACGCGACCATTAATTTCCAGGAAAGAATTAGAATCACAGAATCAGTCATTTTTTTATGGAAAGCCTAAGTGACTAGACACGCTACATTCCGTAGGGTTCTTACACGGAGTATAAGGATATGGATGATCGCTGGTACATATTTTGCATTTTGGAGCGTTTTTATACAGCTTGACAGCATAGCCGTACTGCTACAAATTATAGCAATACCGGAATTGAACTTGAACTCTGTAATAGGTGGCGCTCATATCCAACTACTAAACCTTCACGAGGGGACTGTTCAAGATGTGCCGTTTGAGCAAATTAGAACAGAAATGAATGCATTCTACCTAAGTGCTTAGCTTCAAAGCAGTTTGACAGTAGCGGAATAATATCATCAGCTGTAAGGTTTTCAGGGATCCAATGGTTAATTCCAAAGTATGACAAGCTTTCTCCTTTAGCTTACGATGACTGGTCATGAGTATTGATTTCCTGCGCCACTGACTGAGCAGCTTCTTTATCGGACAAAATGAGACGCCAAACATCCTTCCGGGGCTTTAGTTGAATAACACGATCACTATTTATTGACTTTATTACGAAGGCCTTTTCGCGATTCGGGACCGTCCAAATCTTTGGGTGGCAGTCTTCAAGACTGCCACATAGGTCGGTTTTGAAGCCCTAGACAACCTGTCATAAGACGGACCAACAATAGCATAAAGCATTCCCAAATCAACCAGGTTATTAAACTTTAAGCGCATCTCTTTGAATTTTTCAGTCAGTGTACCACCTGTCTATACGTCCTGATGGACGTGTAACTTACTTAGAAATAAAATAATATTTTCATTATGCCTTTACAACAAGCAGAAAAATCGAGTCTTACTCGACTTTTAGAATAAAGACCGAGTAATACTCGAATTTGAGTTTTCCAAGTTTTGAATCCGTAGGCATAATGTGGGATCTTTAGAATGCATAAGCTTCGTTTGGAGAATTGAGTATTTTTGGAAACCTTTTAAGTATACAACGAAATTCCAAGTATAGAATTCATTTGCCTGACCGTATTTCAAACAATAGTTTTACGAAAAAGGTGGTTTGATCTCTGTTTCCAGGGCTACACTTAAAGAAAGGTTAAAACTGCTAGATCATGTTTTATGCATGAAAGATACAGATTACCAAAGATTGTGCTCTTTGGCCTTCTGCCTGCGGTTGAACGAAAAGCAATTCGGCCCCAAATAAGGTGGGAAGAGGTCTAAAGAAAGCATTTAAAGGAAATCACAGCTCTATGGGAGAGCATAGAACGATGCTATGAACAGAATGTGGTGGAAGATGAGCGTTCGCAGCTATGTTGGCCTTAGGCGGTTTAGCCATATAGTGAGTTGCTGTTAATAGCAGCAAGAGCAGTAGAATGGGACGTTTTATTAAACACAGATTCTTAGCATTTGCTCTTAACCTCAGCAGACTCAATCGAGCAGTTTAATCTTTTCCTATTGTTTTTGTAGTCAGTCAGATTGCTAGATGTTTTGTGAAAACTTTTCTTTTTTTCAATTATAATAAAAATTACAATTAAAGAATGAGAGTTAGATATGGTCTGCTATTTGTATATCACAAACAACACTACTGTCTTCAGCTCGTAAGTATGATGGTTTGTTAGGGAAGAGATTATTTTGTGGAAATCGATGGAATTTTTTCCAAATCTATCAAGGATGGAATTTTATTAAGGATAAAATCTCATTCACTAGCACTTAATATTTCATAAGTAAAAGTACGTGTAAGCATGACTCTTACCTAAAAACAAGAAGTAAGACTCTCTTTCTTTCTCTCTCTCTCTCTCTCTCTCTCACTCTCTCTCTCTCTCTCTCCCTCTCTCTCTCTCTCTCTCTCTCTCTCTCTCGCTATCTCTCTTTCTTTTTTTCTTTCTTCCTCTAGTTTACCACTCTCAATACATTTATATTTTTGCAGTACATTTTGTTTGGGCAAAAATAGTGCCTTGTAAGTACATCTAAAAGAGAAGTACTTTTTACTACTTTCCTTGAAAATTAGTAAATATTGTAAAAAAAAATCTTACGCGTAATTTTGTACGTTCGTTTAGCTCTCCTTTATCAGTTTATCACTTTTAGAACACCTTCAGAAGACGGTATTTGCTTTTGTCATGCTGCACTTTATTCCCAATGAGATCGTGAATTTCGCAAGGTGGAATGGCAACCCTGCTTACTCTTTCGAAAAAACGCTCTTATTTTCAAATTTTCTATCTGAAATTTTTTCTTCTTATTTTAAGCCTGGATATAAATAATTTTAAAATAACAATTTCCTAATATTTCATTTTGTCTGATCCTCCGGTTTATTCAAGGCATTTGTGTTTCTCTGCTTACTTTCAAGGAAACCAGTCATTCATCACCTTTAAGGGTCAAGAAGCTTACAATTTTGAAATTGGAATACTTGAGACTTCATTTTTATACAGTTTGAAATTGAGCTAAGAGAAAAGAAGCCTCAACCGAATCCAGAATCTCCAGAAAAACTCTTGAAATCTTTGAAGGACACAAGGGATAGAGAAACTAAATATTTCCTTCAATTCAAAGATCATTCGAGGGTCCTCTCACGGCAGTATTCAGAGAAACACGTTGAATTACAGGAGAACTGAATATTTCAGCCTAAAACAGCACTTACAAAAATCACTACGTAATTATTTCTGAATTGTTTTAAGTAATCGGTTGCATTAAGGTTAGTCGTTTGACTGATCATGTATCAAACAATAATAATCTGTACAAAATTTTCAACCCCAGTTTCTAGGCCCATAATGAAAGATAGGTCAAGATGCCTAGGCCACGTTTTACGGAGGAAGGATGGCAGATTACAAAAGATTGAACTTCTTGGCCATTGGTCTGGGGTCAAACGAAAAGAAGGTCGGTCCCGAATGTGAGAAGAAGTCATAAGGGAGCATTTTAAAAAATTTGGAACTTTGTGGGAGGAGTAAAGAACGAAGCTTTGAATTGGTTCGATTGGAAGAACGTGCGTAGAAAAGGTAGTAGCCTCATGCGATTTGGTGTAGCAGTGGCTGCTTAGGAGTAGTAGTAGTAACTAACTTAAAGCAGTTAATTTAATTAATTGAATAAAATTAATAAGCAGTGATCAACTTAAATTAGGAGCGTACAATTCGAAAGAAACGTCATCTCGTATAGGACGTCTAACATGTATTTACAGTCTGTATTCTAAATAATTAAAAAAAATACAATTTAACTTTATGATTAAACTAATTAATAAAAACAATAAATATAGAAAAGAATTTAGGCAGTATCTTGGAGAGAGAGCCAAGACAGATAGTCTCAGTGAGAGGCAAATCTGGCAATAACTCTTTTTCCGGATTGTATAAAAATGATGCAACTATTTTTCTTTTTTATTTTATGTTCGGGTATTAATTCGAATCGTTAAATTCAGTTTGATAAGAACTGCAATAGTTTGCCAAGAGAAACTTCTAATTAAAACCAAAGAGAAAAGAGAGACAACTTTCCAACAGTTCCGTGGTAAAAAGTGTATTTTAATTTAAATGGTTTACGTCTGTAACGTAGTTTCGTAAGCCAATCTCTTTGTTCTTTAAGGATATGTCAGAAACTGAAGCCAAATACCTCCACCTTCTTGAGATAATATTGGTTCTCCTATTTTCCTGTCTGAAATTTTAAGCCAATAAAAAATAAGAAGAGTTAAATTCCACCTGATTAGCTCTCTTGTGTAACTTTGAGCTAGTAAAAAGAAAGGAAACTTTTTGAGTAGCAAGATTTTTTACAAGTAGCTTGTTTCTTTGTGTCACCACCTCTGAGCCGCCTTTTAATATTCAGCTTGAATTTTGCTTAAGTCGTAATTCACATTTTTAAAAATTCAAATTTAAATTCACGTAAAATTCATTAACAATTTTAAATATGGAAAACTCTCCGCCTTTTCCTAATTTTGAGTCCTATCTGTTAGTATTTAAAACGATGATACTGCCTCGTATGACCCTCACTTCTACCTCCCACGACCTCAGCATAACCCCGGACCGATTTCACACCAACAGATGAGACTTCTTGACCAAGGTGGACTACGTGTTGCCACCTAGAACCTACTTTTACTCAACTATCCTGGAGCGAAAGAAATGCTTGCTCTTAAGCTAAAACGCTTCGCTCTTTCTGCATAGAAACAGAAGAGTTCAGCAAGTCGGGTTCATATCTGGAAGAACGACAACGGAGCAAAGCTTTACTATGCGCCATTTGATGGAGAAGACGTGAGAGTTTCACCGAAAAGGGTATATCACATTCTGCAGATCGTTGTTCGCTCTGATTGATACTGAGAACCACGGGCCTATTCCATAAACGTTGCTCGCTTTTTGAAGAGCTCTATGTTGGTGCGGAGAGCTCGGTGGAAGTCAATGGAAGACGCAGTCCCTCATTATCAGTGACGTCAGGCGTTCGGCAATGTTGCACCGCCACTCCTCAGTTTGTTACTGTGTGATAGACTACGTCATGAATTGCATGACAAATTGCCTTCGATTCGGTTTTCACTTTTGAGACTAGGTAATTACTGATGCTGACATCGCTGATGACGTAGCCCTATCGTGGAAACCGTCTAAAAAGTCATTGAAGCTCTCCATTGGCCTTCAGAAGAAGCCTCGGAAGTTGGTCTGAAGATCAACTGGCGGAAAACCAAATTTATACCCATTGAGCCCCCCAAGTTCCTCTTCACTGTAAAGGAAGTCATTTTCTGGAGTAACCAGATAGATATAGTTGAATACTTCACTTGCCTGGGATCCATTCTGTTGAGGGATGGTTTGATCACAAAAGAGTTGACCTCTCGAATAGCCAAATCGTAGGCAGTTGTTGGGAGACTGAATAGCATTTAGCGAAAGCTAAATATAAGCCAGCATACTAAAATGTGTACTTACAACGCCTAAGTCAGCACTGTGCTACTGTGTGGAGCGGTGAGACGCAAAATCTGTCGTCAACTCCATCAATGTCGCTTAGACAGAACATCTTTCGAAAAATCGAGGATCTTCACTGGACTGACTTTATTAGCAATTATATCATCATGGCACGTACTTTGCAAACATCTTTCTCGACGCATCAAGCCCAGCACACTGTTTGCTGGTACGGCCATCTCCTTCGTATGCCACATGACGCTCCAGAATGGGGTGTGTTTGACTCCGACCTCACCCTGCACGGAAGGATATGACCCAGAGGACGCCCCCACTAGGTGGAAAGGCAGAGCCATAGAACTTATTGCTCAAGCCCACGTCCCAGTGGAAGAAGCCGCGAGCCTGCGGGTGATAGTTCAAACTGAATGGGAGTCTGGTGTCATTGTTCTCTACGCCAAACCCCTGACAAGATTCGTTCGTAAGTCAATTAAGTCAAAGGGGGGAAGACCAAACCCTCCCCCTTTCTTGGCCTTCATTAAATTTATTCAATTTTTTCATCTATCATGATTTGCTTGAGAGGGAAAATTTCTAAGAAATAGCACCGTGCTGGAATTTTACCCTCGAGGGAGGCCACTGTAGTTGCTAGGAAAACGAAACCTTTTTGACTCCCTAGAATTTAACACCAAAAATTTGTATTTTCATAGAAAAATAAAAAAAAATCCAAAAATGTTTTTTTTGTATCTATATTAAAGAAATAAAAGAATAAAACACTTATCCCTCCTACATTTTCATGGATCGGTGCCCCTGTTCACCAGAAGTTCAATATTAAACCTTTAGGATGCTTGTTATTTTCTTTGATGGTTTGTTCTATAGCCTAAATATTTCTATTTTATTCTTTAAGCTGGGAAATTCCATTTACCTGACATCCGGTTTCCGTGTCAGCGTAATATCCCGGCAATTTTCCATCGCATGTGAATTGAGTCGGTGGCACAAACGGAAAAATGGGATAGTCTACTGCCGGTATCCCAGGGATACTATCCTCCAATCTCATGCCCGATCCACTTGATGTTGCCTCGAAGCCAGAAGTCCCTGGAAAGTTTAAAATAAATTAGGAATATTTGGCTTGACTTTAAAAGCAGAGAATTATGAACAAATCAGTTTTGACATTCAAGAGAAATCCCAGAAGACAAAATTTAAAATGGCCCGAAAAAATTAGATCAACATACAGATATAAAATTTCTTTCCCCCTTTCTCCATATTTAAAATGGTTTTATTATTAACTTTCAAATGTTTATAAATAATTAGTAATAGATCAATAGGTACCCCAGAAATTTTTTCGAGGAAGGGGCCTACAGAACATCTTCTGATGAAGGGTAAGGTAAAGGTTACAAGAAAACATTTTTTTTTCAGAAAAGCATCTCATTTTTCTGAATTTTTTGCTCTTTTGGGCCTCTAGTGGAGCGGCTAAAAGCACCCTACCCTCTCTGTGGGTGCAGCTGCTTTGAAAATATTAGAATATACCAACACTAGCCCATACCTCGCTCACAAATGATTCTGTTTTTCAGTTTCGTCAGTTTTATTGAAGCAAGTTATTTTATTTTTGAAATAATTATGCAAAATCAGTTAACCGACTGATGCTATACAATACCGTTAGAAAGTCTGACGGAAGAATCGTAAAAATACAATTTTAAAAAATAATGAGTAAAAATAGTCAAGGTCAGGCCAGGTCATGATTACAAAGCACAAACGGTGAATATATCGAAACTTAAAAGATATAAATATTATAATATATTTGCAGATGAAATTGCAAAAGCATGAGTGATTGAAAAGAGAAGAAAAGATGAATTTGCTAAATCAACACAAAACTGATTTTTTATTTGAGTGATAAAAGAAACTACTAGAGTACTTGTAAAATCTATTGGATTAGAATTTGGTTACGAAAGCCTTTCCATCTATACAGGGACGTATGCCAAACCGAGAAGACGGGCCACTCGATGCCTGAACTCACCCTGAAAACCAAAATTTTCTTGAGTTTCTTGAGACTTCTCATTCAAATTATCATTTAATATTTACATTTTTTACTACTGACCCCTAAAAAAAAATAATATGATTTGTTGCATTAGAAAACAATTCCTGTAAAAAAAGAAATTCCAATTACACCAAACCTACCATGTTTTTACTGATTAGAATAACAGAGGAATAAATAAAGAACTTAAAGAACTTAAACAGTGAAAAAGTGCTGGTATTATAATCATTTGATGTTTGTGTGTGTTTTGTCTCTGTCTCTCACCGTGCCTGTGTGCCACATATGTGTGTCTGTGTTTGTCTGTGTGTGTGTGTTGTGCGTCTGTGTCTGACTGTGGTCCATTATGCTTTATGAGTAAACTTTGTTTTAGTCATTTGATCTTTGCCAGTTCTCGTCACTCAAAAATGGCTTGCCATACAGTTACCATACGGTTACACACAATGATAGAAGGAAGAGTCATTGAGATGATCCAAATATAGAATCCCCCAAAATCTTAGGATATTTACCCGTATAAACTCACTATATTTACCTTATTTTTAATTCATCTCTCCCCTGGCAGGTACACTGGAATTCTGGTCTTCGTGGCGTGCAGGAGGGGCAATATTAAATCTTTTGTTGGTCAATAACGAAAAACCCTTTTATATGATAGTTTGAGGAACAGCAGCCCAACAATTTAAGAACATTCTTTCTGACAAAATCCGTATGTCAAGTAAGTCAAAGGGGGGGGGGGGCCAAACCCCTTTCCCTTCCTCAGCCTTCATTATTTTTTTTTTTTTTACATAAAAAATCCTGTGTATTTTAGCTTATCTCAACTCATTGCTGGAGAAGCAGCCAAGGAGGGAAAATCATCATAATTTATAAACACTTTCATTCCTCCTTGCTATTAATTTACTGAGCCCTCAAAGCTTCTCTCCTCAGAAACTCAACTGTAAGAATTTAGGCCCTTGTGCCACTCCAAAAGGTAATATCTACCACCTTCCGTGTTCTCAAATTCTGTCCACTGTCTATACAAGCAATTTTCCTTCTTGAATTTTACATCATCTATTATGATTTGTTTCAGAGGGGAAATTTCTATAGTTGCTAAGAAAACAAAACTTTTTTGATCCCCTAGAAGAGCCCCAAGGCTCTTTTTTTGTGTTCTTGCTAACCTCCCCCCCCCAAAAAAAAAATCAATATTGAGACGTGCCTTTTTTCTTTCCTAGTTTTGATTCACGTATGTAACAGTCATGAGAACAGCTATAGGACGTAACAACATCAATAAAAATATCATTGTGACAGTTATATTATTGACCTGTTGTTTAGCGCTGTCATGAGAAAAATGACATGCAATAAACTTACTTTTACAAAACGAGTTCAGAAGCAGTCAGATCACGTCGTGAATGTGCATTTTGGAACATAATTGTTGGAAACATAAAATTATGGTTGCAACAGTAGCCAGGGTTGCCACCCGTTGAGATAAAATCCCTAGATTTTAGTGATTTTCTGGTTGTTTTAGTGATTTTCTTCAATAATCTAGTGATTTATGAGCTGATTTAGGGATTTTTTTTGTTTAGGCCACATAAAAAATCACTTGAAATAGTGATAAATCACTAGGTGTGGCAACCCTGGCTGTAGCTGCAACCTGGTTATGGGCAAACCATAGCCCATAGCTTTAATTTCAATAACGGAAACTGTCTCCAGAAAGATTTTTCTCATACAACGCTATTTAGTAAATAGTAATTTTTATTCAGTCTTGACTGAGGAGTAATTTGTAGTGACGAAAAGAAATTTCTATAGAAATTTGAACAACAGCCTGAAGCCCCTCAAAAATGACGTCAAATCAGGTTAAGTAAAATACCACGGAGTCACCATTGCCAAAAACCCTTTCGTAGAGGTTTGCAGTTCCCTACGTAGACCAACAAGGTAAATAACGTTTTTGCATAGGTAAAGTTTGTACTGCGCCAGTGTTGCGCTATCCTACAAACATACAAAAATACAGCCAGTCGGTTCTTTTGCTAGTTTTATAGATAAAAACTTATTTTTTAAGATTAGTAACATAAAAGACTGTGGCTTAAGTAATTTGGAAATTTAAATGCAGATAGCATTTTTTGATTTTTGACTTCAGCTATGCGTGTCGTGTCCAGAGTATGGTCTTGGAAATTTTTTAAACATTTACCAAGCAAATGACCCGCAGGATGTGTATCAAGATACAATTAATGAGGAAAGGTTTTTAGTTCACTTTCAGGGCCCCTTACGTGTCCGCAACTTTTTGTGGAATTTTTTATTATGGCTGCAGCAATGTTGAAGAAAGCTATCTAGTGAGAAAAGTTTTTCATTTATAGTTGACTTGGGAATGCTAACTTATTTAGGTTTATCTTAAAAATACATGTTTAATGCATAAACAAATTTATGAAGCTTTTGGAAGAGCTTCAAACCCCCTAAAGATGGTGGAGAATGGAAATGAAAAGTGTACTATTTATATCAACATGGTGGACAGCCCTCAACTGCGGGTTTTCAACTCCTTATTTTGAAAACCCAAGAAAATTATATTTTAACCTCTGCATCATAAAACCTTTTTATTTTCTCCAGGGCTAGCCGGACACCGGGGCATCACAGACGACTCCTTTGGAAATTGATAAGTAAGTCTATGTGCTTTTTATAAAATTCCTGACAACACAAACGTAAATTGCCCTATCGCACCAAAACTGGACCTTGTAGGTGCCATTGCTGGACATAAAAGGCTAGGAAGCATAATTAGTGTACCATTACAATCTCCATGGTCGAAAATCGCAAACCAGAGGTTTACAGTACCCCCTGTTGAATATTCATCCTTCCAGCCCCCCCCCCAGTATGTTAAAAATAACAAAATTGCTTTGAAAAAACCTGATAATGAAAAAATACATTCATTTTAAAATTATTTAGAAATAAGAAGTGATTTCGATGTTTATGTTAACAAGAAAAGTTAATTACAAAAGTACTTTTTTAGAATTTCGGAAAAGAGCCTTTAATGCGAATGTGAATCTTTTGTTCATTTTGTTCATCTTGCTGGGCACTGGAACACCGTAAGGCGTGGCTTAAGAGCTCCTTTGATAGCTAATGCTTACATCTAACTGTGTTTTTGTAAATTATCCTTGATAAATTCATCTAAAGTGAAATATGACGCAAAAATGGCCATTTTCATTTCCTATATTGGAATAGAAAGGCTGGAAAGCATAAGCATGTGCACTAATAAAGTGTCCACGGTTGAAACCACTTCGTTGGAGGTTTTTGGTTCGCCTTCTGAGCTTTCCGCCTCTCAGCCCCTTTACTAAGTGAAAACAAAGAAAAATATTTTGAGAAAAAACTCCACATTAAAAACTTCAGTTAAATTTGATTCAGGATTTTTTTTCAGCAGAAATATTTAAGTTCATAACTTTGGTTTTGGATAACTTTTAGTGTCTAGTCTAAAAATACCCTATAGAAAAAAAGAGCCTGATTTGTTTTGGCGAAGGGGAGAGGAAGGAGGAGATATAAAAAAAATTATCAGTTTATGGTCAATTGAACGGTCAAATTAACTTTCAGCTTGTGAATTATGGAACGAGGGGATCTTCTAAGTATGTTGAACCCCGAGTGTGCACTGAGAGATCGAGGTTCTCACTCAGGCACTGCATAACCAAACTTTGGAATGTGCATGGGTCGGGTCTTAATATTGGTCTTTCTATTGGTACACTGCGGGGTCATTTAAAAACTCTCTTACTAACCCTTTGATCATTCTAATTAATTTTTTTTTTAATTCAGTTATGGTCTTCCCGCTGGCACATTCTATTGGTAGGGTTTCCCCACGGCTTCACTTCACTATTTTTGATGTTTTATTTTAGATTTTTTTTTCTCCATTTGACTGCTGGCTTGGGGTGATGCTTGGTAAGTCATACATTTTCTTTCTTTTTTATCTATTTACAAAAGAGTGTGATTATGTACAAATGCAGTTATATATTATGTTTTTGTTAATTTTATTTGTTATCGGTTGCCTGGTAATACGAGCTAGACTCTCAGCCGGCATACCCATATTGTAGTTGTATTTAGTTTATAAATAAAAGAACCTGAACCTGAAAAAAAACTTAACCTGAATTAATCCTTGATTTGAAATGTCTACTGGCACTTTTACAAATTTTAAAAGTATCTGAGTAAGGTCAATGAAACTATCCAGAATGGATCCAGAGCCTGCTTCTAAGAACAGTGGCTTCAATTCACAAAAATTTTGGAGGAAGGGATAAAATATATTTTTTGAACCTAGAGAGAGGTGAATTGTATTTCTTTATAAAAAAAAAACACCAAAATAAGCATTTTTCGACAAAAATGCCCCCCCCCCCAAAAGCATTTTTTCCAAGACTAAGAGGGTGGCACGGGGCATCTCCTCCCCTTGAAACCACTGAGAACTTGTTCTTTCTTGTAAATCTGACTGTCCTTCTGATACTTCTTGTCTTTGTTGACAAACTGAATTACGCTGTTCAAAATACACATCCTTTTAAGTATTAATTAAAAAAAAATTTCCACAAAATAAGTTTTTCAAAGAAAAGTTAAGAACTCCATTAAACAAAAAATGAGCAAAAATCAAATAATCTACCAAGCGTGAAACTACCACAAATCAGCATCGATAAATAAATGAAACCCAAAACGAACAGAAATTACAATAAATAACCGAGTCAAACTCAAAATGAGCAGAAATTAACATAAGTTGGGCGCAAAACCCCTATGCCTTCCCAAGGCCAGAACAAAATTTGCACTTTACGGAAGTGTTTGGAGGAATGGCAGGCATGAGAGGGGGGTTAGTTACCCTCCAATCGCTTTCGACTAATACAAAGGGCACTAGCCCTCTCAAGTTCCAATTGAATGAGCCCCTTTTGAAGTTTTTACGACAAGTCTATCTACAAAACCTTATAGGCCCCCAGGGCAGAACTTACAACCTTTGCCATGGGGGCTCTGGGGGGTTTGTCATTCTTAAATACATAATTTCCAGAACTTTCAACTACGTTGAACAAAATGGCTATCTCTAAACTTTGATTTAATGTTTTTGGGGAAAGGGTGGGCGTAAGAGGTTCATTACTCTCTACCCACTTTCGACTATTAAAAAGGGCAATTTCAACTTCCAATCAAATGAGCCGTTTTTTGAAATTTCTGTAACAACTTTCTACATAAACTTTATACGCCCCCAGGGCATAACTTAAAACCCTTGCACTAAGGGCTCTGAGGGGGATATCATCCTAAAAAACCTAGTTTCAAGAACTTTCAACTACGTTGAACAAAATGGATATCTCAAAATTTTGATTGGATGTGCTTGTGAAAATCTTGGGCGTGAGACGGGCGTTAGTAGCTCTCCAATCACTTTTAACTATTAAAATAGACGATAGCCCTTTCAATTTCCAGTTGAATGAGCCCTTTTGAAGTTTCTACGATTTCAATAAAAACTTTATTTTCCCCCAGGGCATAACTTACAACCCTTGCCATGAGGGCTGTGGGGGGGGGGGGGAGGGGTTGTCATCCTTAAAGACCTAATTTCCAAAACTTTCAACTACGTTGAATAAAATGGCTATCTAAAGTATTGATTGGATGTGTTGGGGGAAAGAGGGCGTGAGAGGGGGGTTAGTTGCCATCAAATCACTTTCGACTATTAAAAAGGTCACTAGGCCTTTAAATTTCCAATCGAATGAGTCTTTTTTCAAGTTTCTACGACAAAGATTTCAATAAAAACCTTATATGCCCCCAGGGCTTAACTTATAACCCTTGCCCTGAAAACTGTGGGGAGAGTGTCCTGCTCAAAGGTAAAATTTCCTGAACTTTGAACTGCGTGGAACAAAATGGCTATCTCAAAATATTTATTGGATGTGTTTGAGGAAATGGAGGGCATGGAAGGGGTGTTAGGTGCTTTTTAATCACTTTCGACTATTAAAAAGGATACTAGCCATTTCAATTTCCATTAGAATGAGCACTTTTTGAAGTTTCTACGGCAACAAGTTATATAAAAACCTTATATCCCCCCTGGGCATAATTTACTACCCTTGCCCTGAGGCCTGTGGGGGGGGGGGGTAGTCATCCTCAAAGACCTAATTTCCAGAACTTAAAACTGAATAAAATGGCTATCTCAAAGTTTCGATTAGATGTGTTTGGGGAAAACATGGGCGTGAGAGGCGGGTTAGTTGCCCTCTAATCCCTTTTGACTATTCAAAAGGGCACAAGCCACTCCAATTTCCAATTGAATGAGCCCTTTTCGAAGTTTCTACGACAACTTCTTCGATACGAAGTGCCCTGCTCTAAAGGAAAAATTTAATAATTAATACATTGTGACAACATCGTTCTTATATACCCACAGGGCATAACTTAATACCCTTGCCTTGAGGGCTGTGGGGGAATGTCCTCCTCTTTACTTAGTCTCCGTTTCTTGTCTCGTTCTGGAGTGTCCCCGTTCTTTACTTAGGCAGCGCGATCGCTCTGCCTGTGATTTATGCAACAACTTTCTATATAAACCTTATATGTCCCCGGGGCATAACTTACAACCCTTGCATTGAGGGCTCTGAGGGGGTTATCATCCTAGAAGACCTAATTTCTAGAACTTTCAACTACGTTGAACAAAATGAATATCTCAAAATTTTGATTGGATCTGTTTTGGAAAATGGTGGGCGTGAGAGGGGCGTTAGTCGCTATCTAATCACTTTCAACTATGAAAAAACGCACTAGCCCTTTCAATTTCCAATTAAATGAGCCCTTTGAAGTTTTTACGACAACGCTTTCACTAAAAACTTTATATGTCCAGAGGGCATAACTTACAACCCTTGCACTGGGGGCTCTGAGGGGGTTATCATCCTAAAAGACCCAATTTCCTGAACTTTCAACTACGTTGAACAATATGGATATCTCAAAATTTTGATTTGATGTGCTGAGGGGAATGAAGGACGTGAGGGGGGCTAGTTGCACTCCAATCACTTTCGACTATTAAAAGCGGCACTAGCTTTTTGAATTTTCAATCCAATGAGCCTTTTTTGAAGTTTCTACGACAACTCCTTCTATAAAAAACCTTATATGCCCCAAGGGCATAACTTAAAACCCTTGCCCCAAGGGTTGTGGGGGAGTATCCCCCTCAAAAACACGCTGAACAAAATGGCTATCTCAAAATTTTGATTCGATGTGTCTGGGGGAATGATTGTCGTAGGGGGGGGGGATAGTTGCCCTCCAATCACTTTCGACTATTGAAAAGGACACTAGCCCTTCAAATTTCCAATCGAATGAGCCTGTTTTGAAGTTTGTACGACAACGCCTTCTATAAAAACCTCCTATGCCCCCAGCGCATAACTTAAAACCCTTGCCCTGAGGGTTGTGGGAGAGTGTCCTCCTCAAAAACATATTTTCTATCTGGAAATCAACTACGCTGAACGAAATGACTATCTCGAAATTTTGATTAGATGTGTTTGGGGGAATAATGGGTGTGGGGGGCTAGTTGCCCTCTAATCACTTTCGACTATTAAAAAGAGCCCTAGAACTCTCGATTTCCAATCGAATGAGCCCCTTTTGAAGTCTCTACGACGACCCCTTCCATATGAAGTGCCCTGCTATAAAGTAAAAAAAAAATATATGGTACATTGTGCCAACATTGCACTTATATGCCCTCAGGGCATAACTTAAAACCCTTGCCCCTAGGGTTGTGGGGGAGTGTGATCCTCAAAAAGATATTTTCTATCTGGAAATCAACTACGCTGAACAAAATGGCTATCTCAAAATTTTGACTGGATGTATTTGGGGGAATGATGGGCGTGGGGTGTGGGGCTAGTTGCCCTCCAATCACTTTTGACTATCAAAAAGGGCACTAGCCATCCCAATTTCCAATAGAATGAGCCTTTTTTGAAGTTTCTACGACAATTCCTTCGATACGAAGTGCCTGTCGAAGAAAGAAAGAAAAAAAAACACATTGTGGCCACATCGTTCCTTACTTAGGCAGCGCTAGCGCGCTGCCTATGAAAGGTTGTAAGGTTAAGTAAAGGTTAAATGGCATTTTAGCCTTATGAGGTTTAAGGAGGTGATAAAACCATTTTTATTTGTGGTAATGTATAATTACAACATAATTAGTATGGTGTAGAAGCAGCCCAATTCCCACCTGGAGGATTTTGTGGGAGGTATGAGTTAGCTGATTTCAAAAGCACCGTCTGGAGCTAGTCATATTGTTATGGGTGCTTTTAATTTTAACCTGCTTGATTGGTCTAATCTTAATGTTGATTTTTTAAATCTTATGATATCGAATGATCTATACCCGCTTGTGAGTGTACCCACGAGGATTATTGGACAGAGTGCAACCCTATTTGATGATATTTTCGTTCGTTCTTCCAATTTGAAGCTTTGTTATGCTGATGTTGTGGCATTTCCTGGTTCTGGCCATCTTCCATTGGTGAGTGTTATGAAGTGTCAGTTGCATAGACCAAAGAAAAAGAAAATA
Organism: Artemia sp. Kazakhstan ARC1039; assembly: GCA_029168905.1. Taxonomy (NCBI): domain Eukaryota; kingdom Metazoa; phylum Arthropoda; class Branchiopoda; order Anostraca; family Artemiidae; genus Artemia; species Artemia sp. Kazakhstan ARC1039. The sequence continues at coordinate 17,368 of JAQQPU010015041.1, forward strand.
AAGACAAGGTTGATGAAAAAAGGGAATCTTCAAAAGTTTGTGGAGGAGGTTAGTGTTATCGATTGGACCCCTGTGTTTTCTGATGAAGAATCTCCTACGAGAGCACTTGATATCCTAATGTCTGTTATTCTACCCATTTATGATAGTGCGTGTCCTATTAAGGTAATGAAAGCAAAGAAACAGGAACCCCGTAAGCCATGGATCACGAGTGAAATACTGGAAGAAAGAAAGCTAAGGATCCAAGGGTACTTAAAGACGAATGCTTTGCAACAACTTATGGAATCAATTACCAGTGGTATGGACAGAAGTGAAACACCTTTGTCTATATCTACAGATATTCGCAAAGCATTTGATACAGATGATTTTCAAACTCTGCTAAGTCGGATGGAGTCGTTAAGTGTCCGCAGAAAGTGCTGAAAGTGGTTTGAAAGCTATCTCAGAGGGAGATCCCTCAAAGTAGTGTTGAATGATGTGGGCTCAGTAGCATTTCCAGTGACGCGTGGAGTACCACAAGGATCAGTGTTAGGTCCGCTGCTTTACCTCATCTATGTTGATCTCATGCGTCTTTATTTGAAAGATGTGTGTCTTATCTCGTTTGCTGATGATACCGTTTTAACTGTGTTTGCCTCATCTGTGAAGAACCTGGTGAGAAAAGCGAATCTCGCATTGGGAAGGCTGTAGATTTTTACTTCATTAAGTCTATTGTGTGTAAATGTTTGCAAGACATTTTAATGACGTTTTGTAGTGTTGGTACACCACTGGATGTGTCTGGCCAGGTAAATTTATGTGGTAATCTGGTTCAGCAAGTTGATCATCTCCGCTACCGTGGTTTATCTTGATTGTTATCTGGCATGGAAGTGTCACAGTGACGCAATTTTATCAAAACTTGCCCGTGGGGTAGGAATACTTCGACGTCTGCAGCACTTTCTCCCTCAAAGAATACTTTTAACTATATATTATTCGTTGGTTAATTCATATATCTCCTACGATTACCTCCTACCGAGCAGTAACTTCTTATGCAACTATAGAAGAGTGCATGTTCTACAAAACAAAGTTGTTAGAACAATCGGTAGGTATGTCCAGGATGTTGCTTGTTTTAGGTCCCTGAAGCTCCTTAATGTAGGTCAGATAAGAGATTATCAAGCTGCAATATTTGTGTTTCAGTGTAAGAAAGGTTTAGCCCCTAATGTTTTTAAGAATTTTTACCAAATTAATAGTGACCTGCATAATTATGGAACTAGGCAAAGTGATAATATAGTTGTTGATTTGCGTCGTGGTACCAGGTCTTCATTTTCAATGAAACACCTGGGTCCATCAGTATGGAAGTATGGAATGAACATGTACCTCAATTTAAATAGAATTTAAAAGATTATTTTTTTTTGAGGGGGGGGGATTTTGTCAAATTTTATTAGGGCTGGTAGGTTGGGTAGGGGAAGAAGAGGACCTGGAGAGGTAAGGGTGGGCTGGGAAGGTGAGGGTGGGTAGGGGCTAAGGTAAGGTTGGAAGGGTAAGGTGGAGGAGGGGAGAGGGAGTTGAGTATAATGAGTGATGGAGATTGGATTTGTTATTATTTTTTATTTTATATTTTATTAACTATTATTATTTTTAATTCAGTTATTTATTTATTTCTATATTATTTTTTTATTTTTTGATATAGGTTATAGTTCATCTATTTTTGATTTATTTATAATAGGTTTAAATAAATAGTTGAGGTTTACATAAGTAGTTCAGATAATAGGTAAGTAGTTACGTGGACTTTCGCGCGATCGCAAACCTTCATAGGTTTTCTCCAGCTTGAAAGTGTTGTTTAATTTATTTATTTTTTTATGAATGTGGATTACTAAACTTATGGACTTATGAAAAAATGCCCATTCGTTAAAATTTTCAGAAACTTTCAAAAACTGATATCTTTTGGAATTCCAGACAGTTTTGTTCAGCTGGCTTTTTTACTTTATTTAAATATAGAAGATTGCCAGAAAACACATTATTTAAATAAGGGCAGCTACTTTACGTACGAGGATCGAAGGTTTTTTCCTTTGGCTGTTTTTTTTTCAACTAATCTGTTTTTGCTATAAATGCTGCTTTTTGCAAAGGGTTTTTCTGATGTTACACACTAAGTGAGTGAGTCCTCTCCTTCAAATGTAATATAATAACTAAAAAATAATTAATTTTTTGTTCTGCACCGTCTCAAAGTTAAGACTGGTGATGTACGCCTCGGGAGTCTTATCAAAAAGTTCGTGGTAACGATCTATAAGTAAGGATCGACTTGGCTCAACAGTAACTGAAACCTTAAAAACGAAATTTTGATAAAAGTGGATTATATAAACGAGCTATATTTTTATACTGACCCCAAATATATAAAAATTCATTAAGTTACCCTTCAGTAACTTCGAGCCTGAGAAAATTTACCTGATTTTAGAAAAAAGGGGGAAAATCCCTCAAAAATCTAGGAATATTACTGAAAATCTTACCATCAGATTCAGTGTATCAGAGAACCATACAGTGGAGGTCTTAAACTCCCATCTGCAAAAACCTGAAATTTTGAATATTTTGCTGGAAGAAAGATCACAGATGCGTGTTTATCATTATTTTATTCATTTTTCCTAGGGGTGAACGTATCCAACCAATAATTCCAGAAGATCGGAAGAGGACTTATTCAACCGGAAGTTAAAAGTTCTAGTGCTCTTTTTAAGTAATCAGAAACATTCAAGGGCAACTAGGCCCCCTAATACCTTAGACATATACTAGTATCCTAGCCCCCCTAACGTATCTAGACAGAATCTCTAGCGAAGACCTTCGAAGGCAACTGAAGCGAGGAACTACAATTCTCCAGAAAATGCATTTACAGCAACTCAGGTGGCTTGGTCACATAAACCAAATGAAAAAGTCACGCCTACCAAAAGTTACCTTTGAAGGAAGGATTCACAGTAGCTACCATCCTGGAGTACCTAGGAAGAAATGGCTAGACAACTTTGGAGGTGACCTCCTATGCCTTCTCAAACAAGCTGACAACCAAACATCGTATAAGAAACTGATCTATGAACATGTAAAGGAGTTGGCCCCAACGCGACCCATGAGAACGTCCGGGACATAAGTTAAGTAAGTCAAGCTCCGACGTGACCACGATTCTGCGAGTTAATTTTCCATGGGAAATCCCCTCCACAGAAAAATCCTTAGACAATTCCAACCCCGCAGGAAATTTCTCCCAAAACATATCCACATATAAAATTTGGTTCCCTAACAGAAAGTCAGACAAAAAAAAAAAAAAAAAGAAAAAAAGAATTTCGTATAGGAATTCTGGTAAATTCCCCCACATATAGAATTTACCCTGCAAAGTTTATCCCCGGAAACCTCCCTCTCCAAAGAAAGGTACCTTTTTTTTATTATGCTCCCGAACAAAGGTTTCACAGCTTTGCGACTTGTAACTTATGTTTACTGCTCTGTTTTTATCAAAAACTAACGCTGTTAGTTTAACTAGTTAGTTATTTTTTTAGAGGGGGCGGGGGCTGGGAGTTATATTTGATGATGGTTATTGCTCTGGAAGTGTGTGAGTGAAGGGGATTGGCTTATTTTTTTTTTTCGTTTTATTTGTTTTTCCTTATTATTTGTTTGTGGAATTGATTTATTAATTTAGGTTGACTTGGGAAGTGTTATGTATGTAATCGCTACGCGTAGGCAAGATTTTTTTTCCCTAGCGTAGTGATTTCTAATTATATTGGCTTGATTTTTTGTATATTTGATGAAATAAACCTAAAACTGTGCATCATCGCCTGAGTTTGACCAAGATTGATTTGTATATCTAAAAAAAAGATAAAAAAAACGCAAAAATTAACCTAAGAAACCAAGTTTTCTAATGGGGGTAAAGAGTGAAGAAATCTAGGAAACAACACCAAGATTTCAGGATTGTTCCACTTAATTTTAGAGGGTAACGTGTGTAAGGTTAAACACATTACGTACGTTAGAAAGGTAATGTGTTTGCGTAAACAACCTTGAAAAAGAAGGCAATGCAGCAGTGTGGGGAACTTCAAGCTATTTCCCGACGATATATCTACCAATCAACCCCAAAGCATTCCATTGATTTTATTCTATAGCCTGACACAGAAGTTAATACGCCTAATGTTCTGGCTGAATTGGCCCAGATCTTCAGGAATCCTTAGTTTTTTTTCAATTCCTTGGTACTTTTGATTCAAACTATCCAATCATTTTTGTATCCTCCCCCCCCCCCTGTGACGAAAATGACTATGTGATTGAGTTATAGCATCAGTAAAATGAAACTTCTCACGGGTCAAGGTCATAGAAACTTATCCCAGTCATCTATGACTCAGAAAATGAAATATAAAAAAACAAGTTTTTCTAACTGAAAGTAAGGAACGACGTTAAAACTTAAAACGAACAGAAATTATTCCGTATATGAAAGGGGCTGTCCCCTCCTCAACGCTTCGCTCTTTACGCTAAAGTTTGACTC
>JAQQPU010015043.1:0-11096 GCA_029168905.1 Artemia sp. Kazakhstan ARC1039
ATCTCAAAATTTTGATTGAATGTGTTTGGGGAAGTGATTGACGTGGGGGAGGGGGAGCTGGTTGCCCTTAATGAGCTCTTTTGAAGTTGCTATGACATTTCTTTCTATAAAAACTGCCCTGGACTAAAAAAAAGCAACAATATATTGTGCCCACATCGCTCTTTACTTAAGCAGCGCTATCGCGCTGCCTATGATATTTTGTCTTGAGATTTCAATTATACAGCACTTGAAGTGTCGATTAGACCAGGTAAGCCCCCCCCCCCTTAAAATTCAGTCTATGGGCACCCATGAACAATATCAAAGACTTTCCGTTTCTTTGTAAGTTGTTCTCTTGGAAATTGAACATTTGTTTAAATAATTATGACTTGCGGACAGTGACACCCAATATTGAATTTGCTGTACCGTTTGCTGTAAATTTGGAACAGTTGTTGAATGGTAGTTTTTTACAAAAATGTGGTGCTTTTTCTTCTTCTTTTTTTTTACAGAGTCTAAGATCAGAGGTTACTTCGAAAGTTATTAAATCGAGCATATACTAACACCATCCAGGTGTATGATAACTAATCATAACTATGATGAACTCATAACGTTGCCTCATGAAAAAGCATGCGCGAGCTTTTCCTTGAGTTAGTATATTTACGTTTTTTTTGTTTTTTTTTCTTTCCTAGTTATCAAGATTGTTGTCACAACTATTCAACAGCAATTCTTGAAAAGGCGTTATTTAGCATTTACCGAAAGTTAGAATTATACCCCACACTCAAAACACAGCAAGTTCTCATAACTACTAAAAAAAGGAAAACACTTACCAAATACCACATAATAGACCATTTTGGATCATCAATATTAAATAATGGATTAGATCTTCTTAATAAACTGGATCTTTTTGATCGTTTAGGAACAGGCCCAGAGTAATCCGAGTGGACGTCCCGTTTGAACCGCTTTAATACACGCTGCTGCTGAACTGACCTAACCTAAAACGAGCATTGAACCAATAAGACTAGAAACGCTAATCCAGATGGGGGAGAAATCAAATAATTGCTCCATGGAGTATTTGAACAAAAAGAAACAATCTTTTAGACTAAAATTTATGTAGTTTTACCATTCTTCACAAAAAAATTTCAAAGGATGATTCTTTGGGAAGGGATCCACCCCCCCCCCCCCGAGTGCAACAATGGTTAGAATCAACTGAAATATCAATTTTTATTGACAAATAACAGAAAGGCTGTCAATATTGATAATTGACAATGAACAACCTGATAACAGAAAATGGAAGTATGAACAAAGGGACTTGGTTTACTGTCGCTACAAATATAAACAATATATTTTCGGCACTATTGTAATTATAAAACAAAAATTACCGCAGACACAATGATTTATAATAGACAAAGACAGCATGGGGTTTTGCGAACCCCTACAACCAGCAAATGCTTCCGAAGACAAAACTGTAGGTTTTTTTTAAGACCACACTGCCTTTCTGTGACGAACAGATAAAAGCCCTTTTATTAGACAGTGAAAAACAAATATAAAAAGTTCTGGATATTTCGACCATATTCATCAGTGATCGTCATCAGCAGATAAATCAGTGATCGTCACCAACGTCAGCAGTTTATCTTCTGATAGCGATCACTGATGCATGTGGTCGAAATATCTATAACTTTTTGTATCTGTTTTTCCACTGTCTAATAAAAGGACTTAACCCTACTTGAACTTTTATCTGTAAGACAAAACCGATTTGTCTTAGAATGTTTTCATACCTTTTTCCACAATTGATTCTCATCGTTTTAGCTAGATGCGAGTTGATGTTTACCTGCTTACACACTGCAATACCTTTTTCAATATGACTCATATCTATGCAGGCAAAAAATCTATGGTTTTAACTTATTTAAGCGACCCTACTTTATAAAGAATACCATTGCTGTATGTCTAAAAGTTATAACAAGATTTTGAATAATTTGCGCTCCATTTGTTTTTTTTTTTTTTTTTGTAAATTAGGAATTCAAAACAAACCTTATCGACGACTTACCAAAAAGTGAACACTTTATGTTTGTAAATATTAGATTTTCATGGCATAATACATAATGATTTAGTGTCTGATTTGTGTTCATTGGTACCCAAAAAGTGTTGGAAGGTGTCTATATCTTAGATAGTATGAACAAAAAAAAGAAGAAAAAAGCAGACTAACATGTATGTTAGTCTAGACTAAAAGTATGAACAAAAAAAGAAGAAGAAAAAGAAGCAGAAGAAGAGGAAGAAGAAGAAAGAGAAAGAAACAGAGTAACAGTGGTGGTTTTTAAGCAAAGCATGTATGAGTGCAGCAAATGCAGTTAGTTACTGGGTGATTTCAAGTGTTTTGTTTACCAAATCCCTTTTAAAGATTTGAGCTGAAAATTTTATTGCATGAAAAAATAAGTATCCACAAGCTTTTCCATTTTTAATGAAATGTGAAAATTACTTGCTACCAATTGCCCTTGGGTTTGACCAGTCTTTCCTAAAGCTTTGGGAACAAAATGTCAAACTTTAGTAAAAAGAAGGGGGTGAAGCTAAGGAGGGGACAGCCTCTGGCCCCGAATAGTAATAAGTGCCGAGAAAAGTCCTATCATCCTCAAGACAGCGTCGTCTATGCTGTGCAATTAAATTACGATTGAGGTACTTGTATGATATAGCGACCACAGTTTGTAACCTGAGCGATCACACTCAAGAAGTGAAGTTAGGTTAGTCATACTGAAATATAACAAAATATGATGGAAATATAATACCTTAATAACAAAATTATGGACACTACTACAGAAAATTATGGAAAGCAGGCCGCGCAGAACGCATTATATTAAATACCTAACCTACTAACTATATATATTGAATAGTTAACTAAAAAATATCTGCATAGTAGTTGATCTCGCTCAGACTGAGCTGATTATCTCCAAGTACACACAGGAAACCAGTTTATTACAGATCAAGAACAAACTGTGGTCGCTATATCCTATAAGTACCATGATTGATTCTGTTTCTTGTTACACTCTCAGGCGATTCCAAGCACTTTTGTGTGGAAAACACGTCAGGCCGACAACACGTTTATGAATCGCACAAAAGTCAATTTGGAACACACCATTGTCGTTTATTTTCCCCGATCCATGTTTAACAAGGATAGATGGGGCATATGAGTCATCATCACCGTCTTTAGCTTTGAGGTCTTTACACACAGAGTCACAATAATATGTCAATGCACTTTAACAACTGAATTTTATATAACATGATAAAAGTATCTTAGGTTTGGTCACAGCCATTCTCTAGGACGTAAACAAAGGGAATGGTCAATCTCACGCGTGAAGTGGTGAGGCAAGCACAAAAAATCCGCTCAGTAACTGCTTCCGAGTCCACTAGCACCATGTTGGATCATTCGGAGCAAATTAGTCATCATCAAGCTCAGTGTGAGGCATGGTAGAGTTACACCCTCTTCACCACTTTGAGGTGCACTCAAAATTTTCGTTGTTACCCAGGAACGGAGAGTCAAGCCTCTTGTCCGCAACGTCGCTACCGTTACGACGAATTCAGACTTGGCTTTAACCCCAATCCAAACCTGGATCAACAGGGATTCAGGCAGGGGCAATTTAATTACAAATATTTGCAAGTAGTTATTTCTGATCAAAAAGAGTAAAAAAAAAAAAAAATTAAAGCAATATTAATTAGTAGCATTTTCAGTCAACATGTTACATTCTCTCTGGCACTACACACAGTGTGCTACTATGCCAATTTAGTACTGAACAACAAAGCTAAATGAAAGAACTTTTCTTTTTCTAAATTTAATACTACCATCGTTTAGCGTTTTTTTATTCATCAAGTTTAAAATTTCTGTTTAAACAAAATTTTCCTNTTTTTTATTCATCAAGTTTAAAATTTCTGTTTAAACAAAATTTTCCTTTCCTCAGCACCCTGTCTGAAAAAACACAACTTGTTTGATCTGAAAATTTCTCAGTGAATTTACGGATAAAATGGAGATAGTTGGGAATTAATCTTCCTGTTTGATAATGTCAAATGATGCTTTGGCAAAATGCCCAAACCCCCTGCCATCATTCCAATGAGACACAAGACGTCCCAGCGGCTCTGCGTTTCAATAGGATTGGACCTCAGTGATTCCGAATCTAACTAGAGTGATACTCCAATTAGACAAAAAAGAATTAGGTGGAAAATCCTCTTTTTCTGAAGTCGAATTCCCAGGCGAAATTATACTTATGAATTTTTCGTTTTAAAAATGCCAAACAAAGCTACTTTGTATCTTTCTTATTCTTTTTTTTCTTACACATGCATCTGAATTTTCTTTCTTTTTTCGAAGTACAAAAGGCGTAACTGCTTTTATTCAAAATTTAGAGGAATTTGTTTCTGGCGAAAAAGGTAATCAACAAAGATCCAATTCCAAGGAACAAGTTCATAAAACACTCTATAAACAACATCTGTATAAAATAAAACACCAAATCATGGACGTTCGTTGTTTCACTGCAATTTGGTAGCAGTAATTGGCATCCAGGTAATTTTTTCCTCTTGGTTCCGGGGTAAGTCAAACAATCCCACTGTATTCTGTGTACTGAGACAAGTCCAACTTCATTGCACCAGAGATATGAAAGACATAGCCCAAGGGGGAGCCAAGCAGCTAACAAGGGATTTGAAAAGTCGACCACGTGTTCGTATTGAACCTTCTCTGAGATATGTATAAAATTAAACAAATAGAAAAAAAGTCGGTCATATGTTTGGATCAGACTAATTCATCCTTTTGCACAATTTCTACAAGTATCACAACTTTTTCTTGTGAGAATGACTGAACACAAAGCTTCATTGATGTTTGATCTGAGACAATATAATTACAACTTTGATGACGGAACTGAATGAAGAACCATACTAACTGTGAATCATGTGTAGCAGTTGAGGAGTCAATCAAGCTACGATGTCAATCATAACTGATTTAATTTAACTGCCAAATTTAACTGAGAACCAGTAGGACCTTCTCATGGATACACATAAGAACAATGTAGCCCTCTTAATTACCAGCCTACCTGGCATTTACACAGATGAAAAAAGATTTTGATATCCCCACCCTTTCTCCCTAAGAGTTCAAATCAGTCAAAAAACGTAAGACTAACCCAGGAGCGGAGCTCTAAGTTCCCACCGAGTTTGGTTTGGTTCCGAATTGACTCTCTAGTAAATACACTTATGAGAATAAGTTAGAACCACCTCCCCAAAGGTTAAATCCTTGACCCTGAAAAGGCATAACATTGAACATTAAATATTGATGCAGACAAAGTTTGATACAGATCCAAAAATTAATTTTAGCAGATATGCTGATGACCAAAATTTAAGGGTTATTTGACCCCCCCCCCCCCCCAATATTTAAATTGGGCACTGGCCTCAAAAACCCAAAACTAGGATAACAGCTAATATCTGTCAAGAAGCTTGGTTTGAATTTTACATCTCTGCCATATAGTTCATACCCGCCTTAAAGAGTATCATGGAAGGTGCAGTTTCTTCACCTGATTTCTTAAACATTTTGTCCTAGAGGCTCAAGACCTGTGTCCTTATTCCATGATACTGGCATATACCAATCTGTCACTAGTTTATTTTCACAGACGACACCCTTAATCACAGCCAAACATTACAACGGATCAGCGGATTTTAGGTATCCTTCAAGATGAATACAAGTATCTATGTTGGGCTTCACTGTAACTGAACAAAGTCCGAAATAGTATTTTTCAACTGGAGTTGTTTATCACGTATTTATATAAGCCCTTGGAAGCTCAGTGAATCAGTCTGAAGAATACATAGCATATTTGAACCTCTCCATCGGTTCCTCTTTGCGTCACCTGAAGTCTCTTCTAATCAAGCATCTCAACCCTTGTATTTTCCCCGTCTGATACCTCTTGCCACCTGCAAATTCGACTTCATCGTCATTTAGCTTGCCTTTACAATGCAGTCATCCTTTCCCTTTTCCTATTCATCATGCCAGTCTGGAAATTCCTTACAAAATCAAACCAGTCAAAAACCCGTTGTCTTTTTTCCATTTCGCAAATTATTTACTACGTTTATTACCCTGGATCAGAGACACAACAATAGTTCAGCAATACAAAGTTATTGACCTTGAACGAGCTAATCTATCGCGTTACTGAAAAAAATTATTAAAAAAGTAGCTGGTCGCAAATTTGGCCACTACTAGTGCGTTAGCTTTGGTTGTTCGTTTTGGAGCTTGTGTTGTTGTTCACATAGTATTTTTTGTTTCTGTTGGCGGTTGTTTGTTTGTTTGTTTTTTTTAACTTCTTTTTTATCTGTTCTGTCTTTTTATGTGATAGTTTTTTCAGTCAATAAACCGACAAAATAATACCCCGGCCCCCCTCGCTTGTCCCCACCTTATGACTTGAATTGCAACCGGGCTTGTTCACATCTAATTTTAATCTCCATCTTTATTTGCACAAGAAGTTTCAGATAATGCGATTAAAAATTGGAATCTCAGATTTCCAGAGTGACCTTTCCAAAATTATTTCCTAGAAATCTAGATGATATACAGAAATTTTTGATATTAGATTTCGAAAGGTAAATTTATGCTCCAGACGAGCCTGATAATAAACAATCCTTAGAAGCTCACCTTAAGAATAAATTCGTTTTGTTTTCAGTTTTTACAATCTAGCAGATAAGTGCAAATTTACAAGCTTCTGAGAGTCTATTCTCCTCTGTTCTATAATCCCTATGCTACGATAAAGCTTTAAACTTCCATCTTTTGATTTAACGAAGCTAAAGACCGCTGATCACGATTCAGAAAAAGGTAAGCAGCATAGAAAAAGCACAATTATCTGTCTTATGGCTATGCAGCAGCCCACTTCTTGGGTCCCTGCAAAATACTTGATTTTAATTCAATATCAACGGAGGGGTGGAGTGATGGAGTATTTGGCTGTCGAGACAACAAAAAAACTCGTATCATTCCTCGTCACCTTCAGCTTGCCATAAGAAACGACGAAGAACTGAACAAGCTCCTGTTAGGGGTTACCATTGCCCAAGGAGGTTCCAAAAAACCCATTCCCTTCCAAAAAAAAAGGTTTTGGGTTAAGTTCACCAACTCCTACTGTCTTATTTTCCATTATTCAAACCAGCAATATCCCCAGAAGTCTACTCTAACCTAAACTGAATTTGGGTATAGGGAAAGCCTTGGATATAAGGAATGTCTTAGGTATTACGAAGGCCTATACCCAGAGCCTTTTGTATCCAATTTATAGGAAAGGTCTAGGGTTAAAGAAAGGCCTTATTTTCCCTGCAGAGTACATAATATTTGCCACCATATTTCATACAGCAAAATTTATTAACTGCAAGGACTTTGTTATGATTTTGGACGGCTAAGTAAAAAAAAGTTAAATAATTTAAGATTTTATTTCAGATTTAATTTCTTCCTACTTTTACTAATCAGTGTTATAATACTTTCAATGTTGGAAACGAAAACCTAGAAAGCAGATATGGTTTTAGACTTCAAAAGAGCGTATTTAGGCAATTACAAGATACAGCACGACTACTTTTGACCACGAAACATTGGTAATGATCTGAAGCTAAATTGTTTTTTAATTACAGGATCCTTAAAATAATTTGCTTGTCTATAGCATTAGCCGCCACCTAGATTTGGTTAAAGCTTTAAGTATGATCCAAAGAGTAGAAGTAACTTATATTTGAAGCTCTGTAATCATTTTTCTATCAGGAACTGATATCAGATACTGATTACTACCCTAATTTTACTAATTACAAAAATTAAATTAATTATTCTTATTATTACACTGAACAAAATGCCAAGTGTGGCCAAACGTTAGATGGCGGTGATATTTTTTTTGTCGACACTAGCGCCAGTTTCCACTCTTATAAGTTACCCATACTCTTTGGTCCATAAGTTTTCTAAAGCTTGACACCCAATTTGTTTTACTCAAATTTTAACGAAATTAACTTTTAATTTCACATATATTCTCAGGATTTTAAGATTTTTAATGCAACAATTATGTATATTATACTATCAGGCGATAAATACATAAATGAATGAAGGTAACAGATTGAAAACGTCAGTCATGGACAAAACTCTCCACAATAGTAACTTACATCTAAGTCACAACAACAACAAAAACATGTCAAAATCCGAAAATTTGTGTATTGTTTCAAGCTTTGCTAACCATCCATTTGCTGAAGGAGGTCTTTCTAACAGTGTGTGTCATGTTACTACCATATCAATGTTGATTGAAAGCATGCTATATTGAACAGGTCAACCAAGATTTGCCTCCTGTCTATATTTCTTTGTACTACCCAGACCCTGTTCCTCAGATATGTTTTGAAAAAAAAAATTCCCTTCATAAGACTGAGTTTGACACCGTTACTTAAACCAGTAGATAAAGGAAATGGGATAAAAATTTATTCAAGGACCAAAACTCGTGGAAAGTTATATCTAGATTCAATTATCTTCTTAGGTCAAGTTACCATGAACTCCTAAAGGTCAACTGAGGTTTTTCTAACACTGCTTCAAATTAACACTAAATCACTAGAGATTGAGTAATGGCTGAAGGATATTTTCTAACAGTATGCTTTATTTTGGCACGAGCATTGACTGAAATTATGATAAGCTGAATAAAAGGATGTGTCCCTTGAATATATTCCTTTCCAATACCATAGACTATGTTACCCAGGTGAATTTTTAAAGCGAAAATTTGCCCTCCAAAAGATTAAACATTACACTCCCGCATTGGTAACACTCCTGAGACGCTTGTGTCTCCTAATCTTTTTTTTTCAGGTGAGTTATCTTCTGTATATCTATTCAGATTTTTAGATTTTTAAAATGGCAACTTCATTTAAGATGATCAACGAGATATTTACCAATCATTATAATATATTAACTCTCAAAAACAATGAAACCCCAGTAAGCATGTTCATCTTCACTATTACATAAGAAATTCGAAGAAAACTCATAGAAAAAAGAATTAGGAAAAGAAAAGAGAGAAATGTGAGACCCCTACACTACGCTGATGTCTCCCGATCATCACTTCTTCCCGGATGAATATATCGTCAATTAATCTGTTTATATCCATCCCTAAAATGGGGACCACATTCAGGATGATCAATGAAGATTTTGCGAGATGAAATGTCCATTAATCATTACAATATATCAACTATCAAAATAATGAAACTGGAGTAAAATTAATCATCTGTGCCTAGTACATAGAAATATTGATTAACGATACGAAAAGATCAGTGATGCAGATTAAGCGACAAAAAAGACCATTTGAAGTGGGCAGAATCAAACTAACCACAACAGCATTAATTTTTATAGAATTAGAAAGGCTTCTGAACTAAGAAAAAATGCTTCTACAAGCTCTTTTTTTTAAAGCTACGGTCTTTTGATGTTTAGAGCTGGAAATCACCAGTTCTATGGAAAAGTAGTAGACAGAGGACTATGCCAGGTCACTTCCTAGAAAAGGAGACTGGTACAGTAAATAGATCATTTGAGATCATTGCGCAGCATGGAAGACAACTACTGCTGCCTTATCTTCCTCAAGACACGAAGGCATGTGAAGACCCAAGTCTACGTCTTCGACGCTCGAAAAAAACGTTAATGTTTTCCGCTATATGTTTTCCCCAAGTCCATCTGATAAAAATTTTAAAATGTACATTTCATAAAAATAGTTCAAATGTCAGATAAGAAAAACTCCTGTATCGACGCAACCCCTCAGGGCCCGGAAGCAAGCGTTGTAAGTAATGCTCTGGGGGCATATAATGTTCTTATGGAAGGGATGCTCGTATAAACTTCGGAGAGGGCTCATTTAATTGGAAATTGATTCCTCGTTCACTTTTTAAGAGTCAAAAGAGATCAGAGGGCAACAAGACCCCCCCCCTCCACACCCTAAATGCAGCAGACAAAATTTTTGAGTTACACATTATATTCAAAATAGTTCAAAGTTTAGATAACAAAAACACCGGTGTCGACACAGCCCCCCAGGGCCCGGGGGTAGGCGTTGTAAGTTATGCCCTGAGAGCATATATGGTTGCTATGGAAGGGATGCTCGTATAAACTTCCAGAACTCAAGCGGTCCAAATTTATACAGCCTGATGAGTCTGTCTAATCTCCTAAATCAGGAAGGGAGGAGAAAAGTGAAGTTCCGCCCCTGGATGGGTCTCTAGCCTCACCCTCCTGACTCCCCTATTGTCTACGCTAAGGTTTTCTTCTTTATGCCCACTACGCTGGGCTCCCTCCCTCCCCCCAAGACTTCAATAAGGTAAAATTTTGCATGGGAAGAAAGTTAAAAATTTCAAGAAATTTCGAGGGGACGTTAAAACACATCAAAATACACTAGTTAGAACTAGATAAAGAATTGGCTATCGAATTACTTATATAGCTTCAATATATTTTTATTATTATCCCCCAGAGATGCTTAATATGCAAGGGGTGGTCTTACAAACTTCGGAGGAGCTTATTAAATTGGAAATAATAATTTCTAGTGCCCTTTTTAAGAGTAAAATGTAATTGGAGGGCACCAACCCCCCCCCCCTCATGCCCTCTTTTCCCCAAATGCAGCCAATCAAAATTTTGAGATGGCCATTATGTCAAAAATAGTCAAAAGGTGAAGTAATTAAAATGATTATGTCTCGGGATAGACAAAACCTCCCACTGCCCTCAGGGCAAGGGCTGTAAGTTATGCAAGCTGTCCATTGTTCATATATAAGGTTTTTATCAAAGAGGTAATCGTATAGACTATGGAAAAGGCTCATTCGTTTTAAATCGAAAGTTCTAGCTCCGTTTTCAAAAGTCAAGAATAATCGGACAGTGGCCTAAGCCCCCCCCCCCAACGCCATTTTTTCTAAATGCTTCCAATCAAAATTTGGAGTTAGCCATCTTGTTCAAGATCGTCTATATGTCAAACAGCTATGGTTCCCGCTTTGAACCCCCCCCCCTCCCAGCCCTGGGGGAAAGGGCTGCAAATTATACTAGCAGGCCATTGTTAACATGTAAAGCTTCTATGGAAAGCATGGTCGTATACATTTTGGAGGAAGTTCATTCAGCCAGAAATTGAAATTTATTATGCCCCTTTTCAGAATCGAAAGTGATC
>JAQQPU010015043.1:11196-21831 GCA_029168905.1 Artemia sp. Kazakhstan ARC1039
TTGTGCCTTTTCCCCCCAAATGCATCTTATCAAAATTTTGAAATAGCCATTTTGTTCAAAATAGTCCAAAATTAAAATTATTATTACTTAGGGGTCGAGAAATCCTCCATAGCCCCTGGTACAAGGATTGTAACTTATGTAAGTTGCCTATTATTAGAATATAGGGTTTTTGTGGAATGGGTGGTGGTATTAACTTTGGAGGGGGCTCATTTGATCGGAAATTGATACTTCTAGTTATTTAAGATAACTTCATTTATAGATATTTAAGAATAACTATATTTTAAGATAACTATATATTAAGATAACTATATATTAAGAATAACTATATTTTTAAGATATTTAAGAATAACTTCAAGTTATTTAAGAGTCAAAAGTGATCAATAGGCAACTAGCCCACGCCCCACTTTTTGAAAGGGTATATGGGCAAAATTTTGAGATTACCATTTTGTTCAAAAAAGTTCAAAGGCCAAATAACTATGCTTCTGGGGTTGAGCCCCCCCCCCCCTCCCGCCCCTAACCCCAGGAAAATTGCTCTGAGTTACGGAACTTGCTTATTGTTACTTTGACATTTTGTTTATTTCAATACTTGTATTTAGTGATTTACGTGGCAACTTCGATGTACGGTGCAAGGACTGTAAGTTATGCAAGTTGCTTATTGGTACTTTGATTCCTTGGTTACTTTGATGCTTTCTTTACTTTGTTATTTTTTTACTTTGGTATTGTTACTTTGATACTAGTTTTGATCATGAATTATATTACAAATATTTTCTTTTGTACTTAATATTGAAAATAAATATTAAAATTACAGTAAAATTTTGAACCGACGAGCTTTCAGCAATTAATATCATTATACATAAAACATTCAGTTTAATTTATTAGATCTTTCCGAGATTGTTCAAGACGAATAGTTTCACTATAAACAAGAGTTTGGATACTGTCCCCTTCTTTAATTGTAAAAACCTAAAGCCTACTGCGTCATTGGCGCTTCACTGAAAACGAATTATATTACAAATATTTTCTTTTCCAGTTCTTACAGCATTGAAAATGAAAATAAAAATTCCAGTGAAACAAAATCTTGAGCTGATGGATCTTTCAACAATTAATATCATTATATATCTAATACTCAAATTGATTTTGTTTATACTTTCCAGGACTCTTCAAGACACATACAGTTTTCAGTAAAGCGCTAATAACGCAGTAGGTTTTAGATTTTTGCAGTGAGAGAAGGGGGCGATACCCAAACTCATGTTTGTAGTTAGTTTTGTTCGATTCAAGCTTGATTTGCATATTCAATTTAAGTTTCACTCGTTTTAAGATGTATTTATTCATTTATATTAGCAGCTATTGTATGTTTCTTTGCATTAATTGTTTATTTAATTTCTGTTCGCTTTGGGTTTCATTTATACTTCAGTAGCAAAATATTTTTTTTTCGTTTTAAGCTTGATTTGCATATTCAATTTAAGCATTACTCGCTTTAAGATTTATTTATTCATTTCTATTATTACTTGTTGTATGTTTCTTTGCTATGATTGTTTATTTAATTTCTGTTCGTTCTGGGTTTCATTTATTCTTTAACAGTAATTTCTGGTCATTTTGGGTTTGAATTTTAACAGGTATTTGCATCTGCTGATCTTAATTTTAAAATGGCCTTTACTTTTCTTTGAAAAACCTCTTTTACGGAAAGTTTTTTTAATTAATTATCTTACAGAAGCCATGACGTCAGCAACTTTTAGTATACAATTCATCCCCTTTCTAAAATTAAGAAAAATGGATTAAGCTGTTACATAAAAAGCTAAAAAAAAAACTCCCGGAATTCAGTTACTTCTGTCTATAGTATTGAGAATAGTATTCAAGCTCTTATGCAAATTCAAGCCCAAAATTTATCCGGACATGTCCACTCCAGATTTGTTTTTAAATTTAAAACAAGAGCCGTTCATAGGATTGCTATAATTTTGCTGAAATCGCACCAAATTAGGTGATTTCAAACTATATAAAAATACCCTAAATGATTTGTTTTTTTTTATTTTTTTTGTCATAAACAAAAATACATATATGCATAATTGCTTTGTTTCTACTGTACTAAAGCCATATACTGTTTTGTGTTTTCGGTAACGCGCTAGTTCTACATAACTCGAGAAATATAGGGAATTATCACGAGCCAGTGTATTTGAGCTAGTTTTACAGATTTATGTTATATACTACTACCACTAATAACGACTCACTGCAGCATTAAGACGCCTGAGGCCAACACATAGCCAAAATAGGCTACGAAGAAGCATTTTTTGTTCGTTTTTAAATTCAATTTCGCACTTAATTCCATCATTTACTTCCATGCGCTATTAAAATAGCAGGACTACATTTGATAACAATAATAACAGTAATACTGTAATAACAGTAACAATTAAGTACAGTTTAGCACAATGGCAGTTAGATCAAGAAAAATAAAGACTTACATTTGGTTCGTGACTTAGTAATTCACTATGTTCGAGTAAAGGCTCCACTGATCTCTTCTTAATTCGGCTATGTGCAAAATGATAAACACGAGGGAAAATCTATAATCAAGATTCAAAATAAGACAGAGCCTAAATATACAAAGCAAGTATAACTAACCTAATAATGTTTTCTAGAACAAAGTGGAGTATGATTGATGATCAACAAAATAAGCTAAGGTTGTTACTCAAATAATACGGAAATAAAGATGACTTTACTGTTTCTTTTTTTGTTCCTTTATTTTCTACTCTGATGTGTTCTGTTTTTATAGTTTAGGGAAGTTAAGCGTAAAGTAAAAGCGTTTCTTAAAAACTCGAAGAAAGGAGACATTGCAATTCCATATTATTATTATGCCATAATCAATTTTGATCATTTTTTTACTTTTTGTTAAATCAAACTATACTTAAGAAATTGCTCTTTTTCAAGTTTTTCTAAATGCTTCAATTTTTAATCGAGAAGCCAATAGCTGACGAATATGAAGTACTTCCTTTGCTGACAGGCTATACTATAAATAGCAAGGTTAGATCATAAAGGGTGGGTTGACGATTCCCCTAGGAACACAACAAGCATGTCCCATCTTATCTGTTGAAATAATCCTCTGGTTTTTCTCCATTAAAGTAGTGAAATGGGTTTATTTCAGCTGTTGAAAGTCAAAATACCTTCAATGCAGACCCAGTCGTACAAATTCTTAACCCATCAGAATCCAAAGCGTCCTATTTTCTGTTTTAGCAGTTTAAAATGCAACATTTTTCATCGAACTATAGATAACTTCAAAAAGCAACTTCTCAGCACTCATTTTCGTAATAATGTGTTTTGATTTTGTACGGCCAAGCTATTATTAATCTTTGATCCTCCAGCAAAAGCAGAATATATACATGTAGTGCAATAGAACGGCTCATCAGTGCATGATGTTCTACGTTTTCGGTGCCACTCATCCTATCCGTTCAACAAATGGACCCCTTATATGGGCTTTAACAATAGCGTTGCCTAAATTGATCCAAGGTGCCTAAAACCGTAGCAGAACTTTCTTAATTTCATCTACGCGACATCCATGGGTAACTAATCACCTAGTTTAGGGTTTAATT
The DNA here is from genome assembly GCA_029168905.1 of Artemia sp. Kazakhstan ARC1039. Lineage (NCBI taxonomy): Eukaryota > Metazoa > Arthropoda > Branchiopoda > Anostraca > Artemiidae > Artemia > Artemia sp. Kazakhstan ARC1039. Next base: position 14,772 of record JAQQPU010015043.1, read on the forward strand.
ACCTAGAAATCCAAATTGAACCTCCTACCATTCATGGGCACCCATAAGGGGACAGGTGGCGCCAGCCCCCCGGGCTGAATGACACTACCTTATATTTTTACATTTTTGTTTTGAGATTTCTATTATGCAGCATTGGAAGTGCCGATTAAACCAGGTAAGCCCCCCCCCCTTAAAATTTCAGCCTATGGGCACCCCATACTCCCACCTATTAATCTCTGCCTTCTGATACCCTTCTACCACCCATGACTATAACACAGTTGTCGTAAACTTATTTCGCCTCCTTCTTCGGTCAAGAAAACCCACCAATTTTCGTCTTCTACTTGACTTTCATCATTTTCTTTTTGAATAAAAAAAAATCTCCCTCTTTTTTCTGCACTGATATTTTCAATATTATCGATCTGGATTGTTGCTTTTTTTTATTCCTTTTCTTCTTTATAAGAGGTCTGTGGTTTTAGCTACGCTCACAATTTCCATATATACTTTTATTAGTTTACAAACGGATCGTATTGCAACTAATGGCATTCGATTTTCTCAAACTAAGCAGCAAGAGTTTGGGACGAAAGGCTTCGCTCAGCTAGAAACTGATTATGAAGCCATACAGCTAACGAACACATTGTTAACTCACAAGTTGAAAATATGTTGGGATATTTTACTTTAATTTTAATTTACAAACAATTCGCAAATATTTCCCGACTCTGTATTTTCTTACAATCACCTGCCAAAATTTTAAATATAAGGTTTCATTTTGACTATTGTGAAGCCATACATGCCAAGGAGAGGCTTAGGAGCTATTTGATATTAAGTTTTTAAAATATTAAAAGAACTGTTCAACTGAAAATTTATCATTTTGTCAAGTGTAGGTTGTTGCTTGGAAGTTAAATAGACAAGTTACAAAACGACACTGATACTTTAGAATTTCAATTTAAAATCTTACAAGCTTCAGATCCATACCCTCCCCCTCAACAAAATCTCCAGACTTTGAAGCTTATTCCTACCATCTCTTATGTTTGCCTTATAACTTACTTACTTTTCTTTCAAAATTTCCACCTCCCGTCTAACATACTTTTCTATATACGTACCTAGTATCAATAATTAGGCTACTTAAGTAGCCTAATTATTGTAATTTGATTCTTTATTTCAACTCTGTTCTTAGATCTAAACAGTTCTTACACATTCTCGATTTCACTCCAATTTTCAATATGATGAAACCAACATGCAGTTCAAGCGTTAGAAATCCTACGGAGAGATATTATGCCATATTATGTTAATTTATTAACCTATGAAGGCTGATCTTCTTTGCACAAAGAGATAGAGACAAAAAGATATAACATTCGAGTACGATAACACAATGGTGGTTAACTTTGCAAAGACTTGTGTATCTCCCATGTATTAACTCACTGTAGTACCGGTACGGCCTAAGCGAAGGCAGCTGCGCACATTATGTTTTACTGAATTTTCAAAAAAAAAAATCAATCATATGTAACGCTCTCTCGTGCTCATTTGGCTTCTCAGCCCCTTAGCAACCCCCGAAGACATGCGATCAAAATTTTCGAGGGTGACATAACCCACACAGCCCCTGAAGTAAGGGTCGTAGACAACACTAATTGACAATTGTTAACATACAAGCTATATTGTGGCAAAGGAACGAATGGTTGATCTTGGGTGTCCAATTGGCTCGAAACTTCCAGGGTCGTTCTCTGGTCCAAAATACTATACATTTTGTTGCTAAGGGAGAGGGTAGTAGGGAGTCCAGAAATGGACCAAAAACATCTTGTTTTTTATCAGAAACTTGCAGCTGCATGTCCTTGGCCAAGAGGAGCTCAATATGCAAAACAAGGTGGTTTGGTCAATAGAGCACAAATTTGTCCAAGAAAATTTCTTTCTGTCGTCTCGAAATCTATATCCTAAGGTCCTTATGCCCCCAAAATAGGGCAAGAGAAAAGCCGACTGGCTTTAAACTTGTATCCTTAAAACCTTAGGCTACGGGAATCCTAGTCCAAAATAATAAATTGACAACAAATTTGACTTCCCCAAAAACAGTGTCCAGTAAAAGGCCAAGATCATTTCTATTACAGCCCCTCCTCTACCCAATGTGGGCCTTTGAATGGTTTGAAAACTTGTTTTTAATTAGTTTGGGACATTCAAGAATAATTACTTAGGCTTTGGGGGATCAAGGATTTTTTAGGATGGAGAAGGAGATTTGGAGCAAGGAAGCAGGCCAGAAAAAAACCTAATATAAAACATAAGTTTGGGGGCCGTTGTTCTGTGAAACATGGGGCCAAGCACCAAAACTTTTTTCCTGGTCAGCTCAAAACTTGTATCCTTAAGTCCATGGGTTAAGAGAACCCAAATGCACAACAACAACAAAAAGAAAAAAATATTGGTCCCTTCCCCCCCCCCCCCTCCTAAAAAAACGCAAATAATACTTTGCCTCTCAAAACAGACTAAAATTTACACCCCCTAAGTTTCTGGGCCAAAGGATTGTTTGTACATAATAAAAAAATTCAAGGGATGGGTTTTCAAAAAATCGGTGCCAAAGTTTTTTATTTGATGAGCTTGATATTTACAGCTGATATCTTTGAGGAAATGGTACCTCATTTCACAGAAGAGTTAAAATAATATTGGTTTTCCTGAAAACTGAGCCCTAAAAAGGACCTTTTTCCGACCTAAATATATGTAGCTAAATATATATTTACTATGCTTTCTGCCCCCTAAATATGTATAAAATACTGAAAAACCAAGACTCACCTCTCCTAAATTTATAAATCCATATTTTGCTGCTATTTCACTTGCTTCTGCAGGTGTACCATCAATGTCAACTGTGAATTCTGGAACATAATCTTCTATTTCGCTTCCTGTTATAACGAGTAAGTAACTATTGATCACAAGTAACAGTTGTATTATCCTTTGAGCACCCATGAAATATTTTTTTTTATAAAATATATCTGTTACTTTTTATAACAGTCCTTTCACAGTGAGATACGAGTTGGGTGCTGGAAGACATACGGTTTCGAAATAAATTTTGGAATTGTTCTGAAATGGAAAATAACAATAAAAGTATAGGTCTTAAAAGCAAGGTTAGTGAATTACAAACCACAATTATATTTCAATTTTTCAAAGACAATACTACTAACATTAATTTTACCAATAAACACTGGTAAACTCCTAATCCCAGTATTCAAAGACTAATTGAGAACAACTGAAAATGGTCGTTTGTTCTAAAGTGATTGTTAGCAACTGGAGGATTGGACAAATATTCAAAGTGTATTTAAGTAAAATTCTACGTCTCAAAATTACTTAAACAAAAATCGAGTTACTAACGAACACGAACAGGTTTTCTAAAAAACAAAGATGAAACCCAAATTAACCTAAAATTAAGTAAAATCTAAAACCAAGAAAAAAAAACAATATCCATATATACAATTGTTGCTGCGGTGATTGATCACCACAGAAGCTAGATGGAGTTGCTTCAATAGGAACACTGAAGCCACTGGATAAAATAAAATGAATATCAAATTAATTATTTAGTTGGGAAATAATCCTCTTGCTTGCTTCTACTGCTGTAATTCTCTGTGTATTTAATCTAGTCCCCTAGTGATTTTGCAAAACTTTATTACCCCTCGAACACGAATTCGTCGAAAGAAAGAAGAGCCATCAACAAATAATAAAGAAGAAATTGATGATGCGGAACAAGTAGTGGGTGAAATAGAGGTGAAAAAGAGTAAAGTGGAACGAAAAAGAGGAGAGAAAATTAAGAAAATGTTGGATGAGCCAGTTAAAGACGGAGAGAAAAGTGTTGCTGGTGTGGTAAGAAGAAGAGCAAAGAAGGCTATCGAAGATGAAACTGTAAGTACATAAGCATATAATAGCAGCTCTCATATCTCGCTAAAGTTTGACCTTTTCTCTAATTCTTCAAGATATGAAATATACAAATATATGGTGAAAATAGGATACTTTAGAAATAAAATTATGGAAACTACAACAAAGAATTATGGCAGGGGGGCCACACAGGACGCATTATATTAAATACCTAGCCCAACAAAAATACCATCTCTATATATTAAATATTTAATAAAAATATACCTACAACGTAGGTTTCAACTGAGCCTGAGCTAATTTTTTTCAAATACTGACAGGTATAAACCGGTTATTGTCTGATCTGTAGATCCAAATTATCGAGGGTGTGCCTTATAATACGCAAGTACCAGAAGTATTTCTGCTACTGACATGTTTTTAAAAAGCTTAAAAGCTATTCTTTAAAACAGAGCCAAATTTGTATTATGTTTCGTTTTTACCACATATTGCGATAGTTGTAATTGCAGTACAATTTTTCAACAGAGCTACAAAACCCGGCTGCATTTGCGGAAATTTACTGCTTGTGCAGCAAATTCACCCGTGAAATCAAGGTAGAATGTTTCAACTTTTATGACATCCAGGCTTTGAACTGGCAAATTTGTGTCTTGGAAAGGCATGCCGTATCGAATGCAAATGATGAACTTCAAAAATAAATTTCCACCCATGCACTAGCTGGTAAAATATAGCTTTTAGCCGGTCAATGAAGTGCAAAAAAACTGATTTCAACTAAAAAAAAATACTCGTGGATTCCACATAGAATAAGATTATATGTCAACAGAACAACAATATTAAATCATTTCATAGATTGTCGCAAGAGGAAAGTTACAATACCCAGGCCATATGATAGTCACATTTCTGGATAAAATCAAAATTACGAACGGTTACAGCACCCATTGTGAATCCCGTTCAAAATCTGTCAAGTTGAACAAAGTTCAATTTTCAAGCGTAAAATTTATTATTAGCCAATCAAAGAAAAAATTTAAAGCAAATTTTTTGAAAATAAAGAATATTGAAGCTTGGAACAACAGTTTCCTTGTCTGTAAGATGAATTTGGCAAAATGACGCAAAGATACATCATTAGTAGGCTGATGTCAGGATCAAAATAGTGTTAACACAAGTTAAAAAAAAAACAAGCTACTTTAACTCTCCACTTCTATAGTAGAAGTGAGGTATTCAAATCAAGGGAAGCCCAATATTATTCACAATCTTCACTTTTTTATTGACATGAATGACTATGGTGTGGCTCAGACATACGGCTCACAAGGTGTTTTTTAAGTATTTTCACGAATAAAAAGCTCTGTCAAAATAAACGAATTAGCATTTTTTTTATGGTTGCACCGACAACACATGCAACAGGGATGAAAATATTTTACCTCCCTAAAAACTTAATAAAACTTTAAAACACACAAAAGAAAAATCTTAGACACTATCCAACGTTCATCCTCCATTCAACCAGTTCAAAGATTATGTTTTGGCCCCCTGCCAAAATGGCAAATATTAAAAAAAAATACTGTTTGCCATTAACAGGAAAAGGCAAGAGTTTTCTCAGTATATAACGAAGAAAAAGATTTCCAGGAGCAACGAATAATATCATGTACACTTAACAATACAAAACGAATTTCACAGAACATCAGGATTCAGGAATACTTGTTCCTAAAACTGAATGTAGGAGTATGATGGAACATACCTAAACAACAATATGCTTCTTCCAAACTATGGTGAATACTGACGTCTTTCCTAAGAAATTAGAGTATATAAGCAAAGTGTAACAGCGCGGAAAGAGAAACTTCCTTTCTTTCTATTCTTCGGAGAACTTGTTAATAGCACATTAGTTTCAAACTGGGATAACCTTCTCTTAGGTTGAATTGTTCAGTTCAAGAGTACGATGCACCTATCCTATTCCAGAAAATTCAATTAGGTGAAGATTTTAAGCGAATTCGAATTCGGAATACCACAGAGCCATTTAATTAACTCCTAATAAAAAAACCGAGACGTTCCAGTGAAAATTCAGCAAGTTGAACCATTCTTTGCTAAATTATAGAATAACTGAGAGAATTCTGATGCCAACAAGGTGTCTTAAACAATTCGTTAGATAAAAAGTAAATTCTAGCTATACTACAAAATCAGTGAAAAGGTAACCTGCTTGGATCCAAAATACCATCACAGCAACCTTAAAATTCTGTCTTGCTCAACTCCTATGAAAGCTCATTTTCAACAACATCAAACCACCCCAGTCTGGCGATGCATCTTGCTTTTCTTTTTTCGCCCTATCAGGTTAGTAAGTAAACTTATTCTGGATATACAGTCTTTTGCATCCTAAGGACATAGCTGTGCCATCATCACTAAACCTTATTCTTAAAAAAGGTGAGATCCAAAAGTGTTTTGCTGTCGATGGGATACTCTTCTGAGAAAGTGACACCATGAGAGCTGTGCTTCTCAACCAGATGCTACCCAATACAGGAGCCATAGGATGACTGCCTCACCGCTCACAGCTAACTAAGTAAAACAAGTAGCGTCAGTTTAGACAGAAATATATTGAAAGTGGGATGAGCCAAGCTAGGCTGTCCAGATTGCAACCACCCCTCTGTCACATGTTCATAAGTACTAACCTAGCCTATACCCCTTTCCTTGACTGTCAATATTGTCTGTATCCTAACCAGTGATGCCCATCATGGGAGGAAGCATTTACCACCATCCCCCCCATTCCCTATATTTTTCTGCCTCCCGCCATGATTTCTAAAAATGCCTTATTGGTATTTTTATTGAATAAATCTAAGAAAATACAAAACTGCTCCCCCCCCCCCTAGATTATGGAAAATACATTCCTCCCCTCAAAATTTTCATGAATTAGCGTCACTAATCCTAACCTCTGAAAAAAAGGGGGAATTTTGAAGCAAAGGGGGCATCACGCGGAATGGAAACACGCAAAATTATTCACTTGCACTTGAGCTTTTCTTTATTTCCTGACACTCAATCCATGTTGTTAATTTTTAAATGCAAAATGAATAAAAGCAAATGCTTTTTATTTCCAAAATGTCAAAATATACTGGCCAATGCTAAGTTACTTTGCTTCAAGACAAAACACCTATTATCTGCTTCTTATGTAATTGATGGTAAAAACGAATTGGCTATATGTATAGTACCAGTGGCACCAATTCACGAAAATCATAGGCAGCGCGCTAGCGCTGCCTAAGTTAAGAACGAT
>JAQQPU010015044.1:0-21827 GCA_029168905.1 Artemia sp. Kazakhstan ARC1039
TCAGTATATCTTGGTTTGTGAATAAGCTAATGCTATGTAGAGTACTAGAATTGTCAATTTTTTCCATAACACCTTGTAGACAATCACTAATCTCCTCTGGATTTTCGATGATAGCCTCAAGATTTGATGATCTTGCTGTATTCTCAAATAGTCTGAGCTGTATGTGCATGCCTGTAATTTTAGTGTAATCGAGAAATAGCTTCGCTCTTCTTCCAATAACAGAACGGGTATTCAATCTGGTTTTTAGCTCTCGTAGTCTGGGCGGTATCAAGCCCAAGCGGAAGAGATATCAAGTTACCTTGTTTGAGCTTTAGATTCATTAAATTCTGAGGGAAGTCTCGACGATGCGTTTTGAAGCCTTCTTTTGAAAACCAGCTAATTTCGGCTGTGGCAGAAGAAATAAGGGGTCCTTTTAGGTTGTAAATCATATTATGCTTACCAAACTTGCGTTTAAAAATTTTAACAGAGTTCTTACCACATATTTTTTTTCGGCACTACATCATCTGTAGTTGCCAGATGCATTTTTATGTGTAATCGTAAGTTTTCTAAGACTTTCAGTGAGGTTGCAGTTTCATTGAAAGTCATTGGGATTTTATATCCTTGTTGCCATTTCATTGGGAATTGTAAATGTATTTCTGTCGAAATGTCAAAATGTATTGTGTCGATGTATTTCTCCAATCTGCTACTTCGCTTAGAATCTGTATTATTCAAGATAAATTTATTTTTTATTTATAAAGATATTCTCTCCTTCTCCCAGTCTTCACAAGTAATCTGACTCTATGCAAACTGCTTTGAACCGTCAATTAGAAGTTTCTCCATTGGGCTTATCTCTTCAAAACCAAGAGAAAAATCTCTCAAAACCAAGAGAAAAATCACCGATAAGAAAAATCTCATCGGTGACTACAGGGATGTACGATCAGTAGCTGCTTAGTCATTTGCTCATATTAGTAATTAGATTGGCGGAGACTGCTTCTCTCAGCAGCTCACAAAAGAAGACAGATATCGGTATCGGAAGAATTATATTTGAAAATGTGTGTGATAAAGTTTAAGACAATGACAGCATCTGGAAAATAACAGAGCACTTAGATTTCTTTACTTTGTTGGAAAGTCCAGAGTCATGTTAGCTTATGAACGAGCAGAATCTTCCCAAATGTTTGCAGAAGCCGGAAATGATAGTTAGGCCAGGATCAATGATCTGAATGCCCAAATAATTATTGACAAAAGGGTTCATGGAATATATTCCATAATGATTTTACTGATTTCTTTTTAGTGATTTTAGATTTTAGTGATTTCTTTGTTGATTTAGTGATTTTCTTCAATAACCTAGTGATTTAGTTATTGTTATTATAAATAAAGTTATTTTATAAGGCTTACTCAAACCGTTTTCAAAGCAGTCCATAAGGAGCACGTTCGAGTTGCAATTATTTACCCCTTAAAATTCGTCACTGGAGCAGGATTAGACTTAGCTTTGTATAGAGATTGACAGCTGTCAACGTGGGGAATTACATATAATCCAAATACACACTTTACACACTAATATACCCTTTACGGTTGAAGAACGGCTAAGCCCCCCGCTTAGAAACAAAATATAAACGTAAATAACAAGAACGAGAGTGCATACGGACTAGACAGGAGGTAGGGTTGCCCACCCTGGTGATTTATCACTATTTCAAGTGATTTTTTATATTGCTACACCAATATTGCTACACCAATACCCAACAATAGATTCATTTTTGACATGGATCTCTGCCTCTGAACTCTTTGGATAGTTTGTACGTTTGGTATAGTTAGTCAGTTAAGACGAAACACAGGCTGTTTAGCCCATCTCGGCATCAATAAGTTACTGGATCAAATTCTTCCATTGGGCTCTGTATTCTATGTGAAGTTGAATAAACTCCAGCCACTCCTCGTTGCATTTATCACTACGGGGGGTGGCGACATCTTTTAGCAAGGGGGTGACAGCCTTTTTGACGACTTTATTCCGAAATTTCAAATGTTTTTTTTCTTCCTTGAAGAAAGGGGCATTCCCAATCGTGCCTGGCGTGACAGATCGAAAATCCCTGCTGTAGGTTACAATAACTGAAAAGAAAGGGATTCAAGGATTAAGAAACATTCGAAGACAAACATTCGTAAAACTTGATAAAAAATTGGGTTGTGAAAATTAAACATAAATGGACAAAAAAGACTTGACAGCCAGCTCTATAAATGAGGGGTCAGGGTTAAGAGGAGTCCACCTCATCTGAAGTAAATTCCTAATATGAAGCCGTATCCAAGCGCTAGGTAGGGTAAGCTTGAGACGAAGAGTCCCTTATTCACTTAAAGCTGCAACAGCTACAACCTATTAAAGAGCAAACCAAGGTCCGAAGCAAGGTGCAAAAACTCTAACCGAAATTATCCCATATTTTTAGGGGGCTTGGTCCCTTCTCAGTACGTTACTCTTTGCACTAACTCACTTGAGAACTTAAAAAAAACTTTGTATTCTTATTAAACGGCTTTTGTGTTTAACTAGTTGTTTTTAAGCAGTTGGGACAAAAAGCTTAAATTTAGCTTAAAGAGCAGGGTATTGAGAAAGAGACAACGGAATAATTTCTGTTATTTTAAGTTTTGATGTTGAACTTTACTTTAAGCTAAAAAAGAAGACTGGTTTCTTAAGATCATTTTCAATTGATACCGGGAAATCCAGGTCCTCTTCTTGAAAATATCCCCCCACTCACACTAACACTAAAGTTCTAAAATTCCTCCCAGGCAATTCCATTGTTGCTAAAAATCCCTCAGATTTTATTTATTTTTTTTTGTGGGCGATTCTGTCTAAAAAATTCTCTTTAGCATACTTTCATTTGAAAAAGACTATGATTTCTGATCGCTTTTTAAATCATGTAAGAAATCCACCCTCCATGGATTTTTTCCCTGAAATCCCTCCAGTCCCAGTGAAAAATTTACTTCAAAGAAAAATTCCTTAACAGAGAATTTCACCAGCAAAAACTGCGCTGCCTAAGTAAAGAACGATGTGGGTACAATATATTATTTTTTATTTTTTTTGGTTTTTAGTTTCTTTTAGACCAGGGCACATCGTATTGAACGGGTTGTCGTAGAAACTTCAAAAACGGCTCATTTGATTGGAAATTGGAAGGGCTTGTGACTTTTTTAATAGTTGAAAATGATTGAAAGGCAACTAACACCCCTCTCGCACCCACCATTTCTCCAAACACATTCAATCAAAATTTTGAGATAGCCATTTTCTTCGACGTAGTTTAAAGGTTCGGAAATTATGTCGTTGAGGATGACACTCTCCCCACAGCTCTCAGAGTAAGGGTTTTAAGTTATGCCCTGGGGGCATCTAAGTTTTTTTTATAAAAAGTATTGTCGTGTGAACCTCAAAAAGGGCTCATTCGACTGGAAATTGAAAGAGCTAGTGCCCTTTTTAATAGTCGAAAGTGATTGGAGGGCAACTAGCCCCTCTCGCACGCCGACCATTTTCCCAAACAAATCCAATCAAAATTTTGAGATGGGTATTTTGTTCAACGTAGTTAAAAAGTCTGGAATTATTCTCCCCTCCCCCCATCAAACATGTCGTATTGTCCCAAAATTCATCTAATAGAAATTTAGAGGTAGCCATTCTATTCAAAATAGTCAAAATATCATATAACAAGGCTTTTGGGGTCGAAACAAACCCCAAAGGTTAGGGGTAAGGGTTGTAAGTTATGCCCAGGGGGTATTTAAGGTTTTTATGGAAGGCATGGTTGTTTAATTTTAGAAGATATTCATTTTGTTGAAAATTAGAAGTTCTAGTTCCTTTTTAAGCGTCAAAAGTGATGGACGGCATTAAGCCCCCTCCCCCGCCCTACCTGTTCCACAACCCCTCACTTTACCAAACGCATCTGATTGAAATTATTGGATAGCAATTTTTTCCAAAATAGCTCATAGAACATATAATAATGTCTCTAGGGAAGAAACACCCCCCCCCCAGCGCCCTGGGGATAGGGTTGTAAGTTATTTAATGAGGGCATATAAGGTTTTTATTGAATGGGCAGTCGTATAAACATCAGATGGGGCTTATTTGATTTGAAATTGGAAGTTATAGTGCCCTTTTTAAGAGTCAAAGTGATTTAAGAGCAAACAGCCCCCCTCCATGCTCAGCATTTACCTAAACACCTCCAATCAAAATTTAGATATAACAATTTTATTCATTGTAGTTGATGGCTTTGAAAATTATGTCTGTGAGGAAGACCCCCCCCCCTATAGCTCTCAGGGAAAGGGTTGTAATTTATGCCCTTGGAGCATATAAAGTTCTTATAAAAAGCGTGGTCTTATCTGCTTTGGAGGGGACTCATTGGATTGGTAATCATAAGTTCTTGTGCCTTTTTTAAGAATAAAAGGGACCAGAGCACAGTTACCCCCCCCCCCCCCACACACACACAAACACACACAAACAGAACGTGTTTTCCTGAGATGTGTCAAATACATATTTTGAGACAGTCCCTTTATTCAAAATACCCCAAATATCATATAACAAGGCTTTTGAGGTTCATACAAACCACCAGAGCCTGAGGATGAGGGTTGTAAGTTATGAGAGGTGGCTCATTTGGTTGATATGGGAAGTTCTAGTTCCCTTTTAATAGTCAATAGTGAAGGAGTTCAATTAGCATCCCCCCCCACCCAACTACCCCTCTTTTCACCAAATGCATCTGACTGAAATTGTACGATGGCAATTTTGTTTAAAATAGTCTAAGGAGCATACTACAATATTTCCAGGGTTGGCATAACCTCCCAGAGCCCTGGGGCAATGGATTTAAGTTATGCCCTGGGTGCAAATAAGGGTTCTATGGAATGGGTGGTCGTATTAAATTCAGATGGTTCTGATTTGATTTTAAATTGGAAGTTTTAGTGCCCTTTTTAAGAGTCAAAGTGATTTGAGAGAAACTTGTCCACCCACCCCCATCACTTCCCATAACGAATATCTAAACAAAGTTTTGAGACATGAATTTTTTCAGCATTGTTCAAAGGTTCAGTAAATAATTCTTAGCAATAGTTGTAGTAGCAATAGTAGCATCAGTAGGAGGATGCACATAACACCTTTTTTGTCAACATCCCCTTCAACACACGATGAAATTTTTAACTTAATACCATCAACCGGTCCTCAAGCATTGCTGATACGTCCTCTTGACCACATATATGGGCATAGGGTGTTTTGATTTATTTGAAAATAGTTATAATATAGCCCAAAATTTTCGCCTCAATACCCTTAGGTTTATTAGTTGTAGTAGTAGCACCAGTATATATAGTAGTAGCAGTAGGAGTACTGTTAATAGCAGTTGTCATAGCTTTAGTAGCAGTAGTAGTAGTAGTAGTAGTAATAGTAGTTGTAGGAGTAAGAGCATTAGTATTATGATGCAAATATTGTCTTTTGGTAAATTCAATATCCTCCACAACAAGTGTTGTAAGTCTTAATGTCACAAACGAAACTGTTCCTAATATATTGCTGATATGCAGTTTTGAAAACCTGCATACGGATGGCAGGTTGTCATCCGTACAATAGAAATATTCTTTAAGAATGTAGCATTTTTTTTTAAGTATAATTTTCATTTTCAGGACTATAGGGTAAGAAATTCTAGGTCTGGGAGATAAACCCGGAGATTGGAGTCAGGAGATATTTTTATCCTGGTGCCCAACCATCCTCAGTAGAAATAATAAGAGTAAAAAAACAAAAAGCCCCCATAACAGTGTAAAACACAAGCCTAAAGAAGAAACACAAAATGAAAGAGAAAAAGCTGTTTTTGAAGTAATGGCTAAAGAGCAAACGAATAAAAGGAAAACATGGTGAATTGAATTTTCAATTGATAATTAATTTTGTCTATAGCTTTTCTGAATACCAAAAGCAGGGCTTCAAATTCTAGGGAGATTACCCTATTTTAGGGAGAAATCACTTCTTTTAAGGAAACTTATTTTGAATCTAGCGATAAAGGGAAATCTGGGGTAAATTAAGGATTTTCAGGGAAATCTGGGGTAAATTAATGATTTTAAGAATTCGAATTCGAAGAAAAAGAAAAAAAATCGACCAAAAGTTTTTTTCAAAAGTTACTTCAGTTATCAATGTTTAAAGATTGGAAAGATAAAAGAGTGTCAAACAATCAGTGTTGACCCGGCCTGCTCTGACCCAGCAGCATATGAAAGCAAGCAATGAAATTGAGACAAAGGATTGCCGTGGCACCATTGAAAAACTTCTGACTGTGGGCAGTAATTCTAAAGAAATTGAACAGCGCATCTGCATATTTCATATTAACTTTACAGTAATTAGTAACTTTACATCTTCACCTCTCCACATCTTCTCTTTACATCGACCACGTTGAAACTGTGGTGCAGACAGTTGCGGGCCTACGCGAAGACGCAGATTCTTTGTTTCAAAAATTGAAGATTTTGCCAGAGATCTGAAGATAGAATTGACGTTTCCAAGAGTTGATCGTCGTTGAAACGACCACTATGACATCGGTTTGCCGAAAGAGGCGTACAGAGCTTCCATATACATTCCATTCATGGACTATTTCATGTCAGAACTCAAGGAGAGATTTACGGTGCATCGTACAATTTTGACAACTTTAAGCGGCTTCATACCTGAGAACTTAGACAAAAGAAACTTGTCTGACGCAGAAATCAATGAGAACACTGATATTTACTCCGACCTTTTACCAGAGCCAGATGCCCTAAGCCACGAACTGAACTTTGGAAAACGAAATGGCAGAACGTTAACAAGAAAAAAAGACCAGTCTCGGCTTTGGCTGCACTTGATGCGTGCAATGTTGATTTCTTTCCAAATATCAGCCACCTTCTTACAATTATAGCTACTTGGCTTGTTTTAACTGCTACACCGGAAAGGACTTTCACTACCTTGCGACAGCTTAAGACATGGCTACAAAATGCAACCGGTGAAGAACGTTTGACAGGTCTAGCGTTACCATTAGTGCACAGGGATGTTGCTGTTGACACTGATACAGTTATTGACATGTTTGCAGCTAAAAAAACACGTCGAATTTATTTTGCTCTGTGAATTCATTTTGTAACTATTACGTTTCTTAACTTCAATATACAGTATTTTATGTTCCTATCTAATGTCTTCTTTTACCGTTAGACATGGATTAGGTCCGACCCGAGGAGACCCCTTCCCTCACGAAATAATTTCCTGGATACGGCCGTGCTTATATCGATTAGAATTTAGGGGAAGTCTCGACGAAACGTTTTGAAGCCACCTTTTAAAAACCAGCTAATTTCATCTGTGGCCGAAGAAATAAGGGATCCTTTTAGGTTGTAAATGATATTCTTCTTACAAGACTTGCGTTTGAAAATCTGACAGAGTTCTTATCACACATTTTTTCGACACTACATCATCCATATGTACCGGATGCATTCAGAATTCAATAGAAAAGTAACACCTACCCATAAAAATGCAGCATTCTTATGTGTAGGCGTAGGTTTTCTAAGACTTTCAGTGAGATTTCTATTTCATTGAAAGTCTTTGGGATTGGTGTATAATGCGACAGGCCAAATCCAACAAAACCATGCTAAAGGAGATATTCTTCAAATGGGTAATTTTGCTGCAAATCTTTAAGTGTTTTCCACTCGCTGCTTTCTAATAGCCTGGTTTTTAGTTTTTCAGGAATAAATCAAAAGCAACAAAAAAATTTGGAAAAGGAAGAATAAACCAACAGCTTAGAGGTTAAAAATACGCCCCCCCAAAAACTGGGGGGGGGGGGGGGGTATGCCCTCCCAAACAATGCCACTGATTGGAGTCCCTATTAACCACAAAGGGGTATTTTCCGCGGCTAGTAAGCACTTAGGCGCTATTCCCCATGCCCTATATCCTAGCTGCAGAGAGAGAAAAATCACTACTTTCCATGCAAAAGGTATTTTTATTGTTGTTCTAGAGGAAGGATGGGGGGGGGTGTAATTTTCAGGTGTAAGTGTAATTTGCTTTTAAGGAATAAAAACAAATTTTTTGTGTGTAATTTGCTGCTGCAGGGTGTAATTTGGTATATGGCGGGGGCGGGGGGGGGGGGAATTAGCACCCTAAGCCTACAGAATTCAAATATCCACAGAAACAGATCAAATTCTTTAGTAAACCTCTGCCTTTATGATACTACACGGCTCATTTTTCACTTGACTACATTATAAAAAAAATTAGGAGAGGGGTCATTAGTAAAGAGCAAACCACAGCCCATAGCAACCACAGCCTGATTCAGGAATGGTAACTATTATTTCTGTTCTTCTTAAAAGTAAAAGTTTATTGCAAAAAGAAATTTATGGTGATTTCAAAAACAGCCTAAAACCTCTCAAGAATGGCGTCAGATCAAAATAAAAAGTGTACTATTGGATTCAGCAAAGTCGAAAAGCATTTATTAAAGTCTCCCACCATAAACAACAAGGAAAATAACTTTTTTGCAAGGGTAGCCCTGATCTGTCTCCCATTTTTGTTTGTTTGTTTGTTTGTTATTTTTTTTCATGGCTAGCGCGTCAACAAAACATCATAAAGAGATGCTTAATGGCTCATTCAAAAGCTATCTCTTGAATACTTTTAAGGAGTTTCTTTGAGAGAGGACCCGCGGGGGGGGGGAGTGGAGGGAGAAATAAGCCACCAAGGTAGTTTGATGTTGTCAAGAAATTGTTTTTCAATAAATTTTAATATAATAATTCGTGATTCTTATGTCTTTAAGAATGATAACTACTCCCTGCACTTTTTATTGTTCTCTGCGCTTTTGGTTTAACTATAGACATTTTGGTGTAAATAATTTTTACGGATAAGAATTCATATGTATTTTGTGCTCAGCATCTCTATTCATCTCACCATGGATTCTCATTCAGCTTAGTTTTTTGTTTTGTCAACTATGGTAGGAATTTTCACTACACTTTCTTTTTTTTTCTTCACTGGAGTGAATACCTTGCATGTTAGACCTCTATTTTTTAAATACGTCGAGTGTGTATTACTGCATATGAAGTTCTTCTTCATCAAAAATAGAATCTTCAACTTTTCTTAGTTTGTTTTTTAACATACACATGGCTTTGTAAATTTAAAAAATATGTAATTTTTTTATATTTCACTTTCACTGTCCATGGTAAAATACAAAATAGGCTGCATATGAGTTTTTTCAAATAACTGCCGTTCTACTTAATTGTACTTGCATCAGGTGGATCTCTAGCCAAGGATGAGGATTACAACCTTAAGCTACAAAACAGCCATAAATTCAAAGAAATATTATGTGAATGATAATAATAAAAAGGAGCATTTGCTCTGCAAAATAATTATATTCAATATTTGAAAGTCTAGCCTCTAAAATGATTTACTAATAATCGATTTTTGAAAAAAGAGGCTCTGTAGTGAAAATGGGCCACCTCAGAGCGTCAGGTTTGATTAGCAAACTTGAATAAGTTGATAAAAGTTCACCCCCGTACTTTTGAAAAAGAGCGTTCAAGTTGACGCTTAATTTTACTCGAAAAATTACTATCTCATAGCTTAAGCTCAACGGAAAAGCAAAATGCAGCAGATGGGTAGGCTACACTTCGGCTTTTCTCCTCAACACATTCTATTTCTTATCGAGGAACAAAGCAGTACAAGATAATAAATAAAGTTTTAGAAACTTACACAAAACAACTGAAAGTGCAGAGAGAATTATGTGCTTCTCCATCTCAAATGCTTTTCAAACTGAAAGTGTCTTCGACTTCGCAATTTTGCTTATATATATTTGCATATTTTGCATATTTTTATGCATATTTAATGCATATAAAAATATGCATATTTTTATATATACATATTTTTCAAATGCTTTTCAAACTGAAAAAGTGATCTTACCTTCGCTTTTATATAAGCAAAGAATTGCATTTTAAGTCACGCCTCATAATTGTGATCTCATAAAGTGATCTCACCTTCGCTGTTATATATTCTTAGCGTGAAAACAAGAGTCATATTTTTAATTAGAATTTAAGCCCTTTCCATAAATTATGATAATTTCATTTCTTGAACCAAAGTGTTGAGTTCAAATTAAATAAAATAAAAACACAAATTTTTCAGCTGATAATAAGAAAAATGGGGGGGGGGATCTTCCCCTTCTTCAACCCTCGCTCTTTACGCTAAAGTCTTAAGGTTATCTAAAAATACTTATCATTAAAATTCAACGGTTCTTGTGTTTGAGCAGTATCTCTTAAAGATTTCCCCCAAAAGTCAAACTTTAGCGCATAGGGTTCAGGAAGGGACAGCCCCCCTCTCCCTCATATATGGATTAATGTCTGTTAGTTTTAAGTTTTAGTGCTGTTCTTTGCTTTCAGTCGAAGAAAAATTTGTTTTTAAGTTTAGTTCTTGACCGCTTTTCAAATTCTACCAGAAAATTCCCTTCCTTTCTACCCCTAAGCCTTCCCAAGGCCAGAACAAAATTTGCACTTTATTGAAAAAAATATAAATGATTTTACTTTTATAACTTTAATAAATCAAATAAATTTGACATTTTGATAACTAAATATCAGTATATGTATATTAAACTGACTATGCACATTCATTTGTATTTTTTCAGTAAAGTGCAAATTTTGTTCTGGTCTTGGGAAGGCATAGGGGTTTTGCGCCCAACTTATGTTAATTTCTGCTCGTTTTGAGTTTGACTCGGTTAATTATTGTAATTTCTGTTCGTTTTGGGTTTCATTTATTTATCAATCCTGATTTGTGGTAGTTTCGAGCTTGGTAGATTATTTGATTTTAATTTTGCTCATTTTTTGTTAAATGGAGTTCTTTACTTTTCTTTGAAAAACTTATTTTGTGGAAAAAGTTTTTTTTAATTAATTTCTTTTTATTTTATATTGACAAAGTCTTTTCAGGGGAAAAGAAAATAATACTTTAAATCTTTTCATTTTTTAAGACTTTATTGTTTGGCCTGCTACTTGTATGCTGGAGAAAAAATTTCAGCAATTTTTAACAACATACACCCTTTGAAAAATCCTGACACAAATTGTACTGTTTAACTTAGTTTCATACCTCTTCTAGTTGACTTGAAATGGAAAACTTGATACCATTCGCAAAATAATCTGTTTACTTTCTTTGATAGCTTGGATACACTTACACTACTTTGATTTAGTTAAATTTTAAGAGCAGAAGTAGCCTCGAAAGTTTGAAAATAATACCCCCAGTCGTTTTTGGGATACAGCTGAGATCCTTTATTGGGAATTAGCATTATCACAGTGAATTTTGATTTAATCTTAAGGCAACGTTTAGTTTTTAAACATAATGGGCAAATGGGAGGGTGGGAGTTGAAGGGGGATTAGTGGCCCTCTAATCACTTTCGACTGCTAAAAAAGGCATCAGCCCTTTCTATTTTCAATCGAATGAGCCCCTTTCGAAGTTCCCTCGACAACTCCTTCGATACGAAGTGCCCTGGTCTAAACAACAACAACAACAAAAAATATTACTAATAACTTTCGACTATTAAAAAGCCCTTTTCTGAAGTTTCTACGACAACGCCTTCTATAAATCCTTATATGCCCCCATGGCATAGCTTAAAACCCTTGCTCTGAGGGCTGTGGCGGAGTATCCTCCTCAAAAACATATTTTCTATCTGTATTTTGTTCAATGTAGTTAAAAAGTCCGGAAATTATGTCTTTGGGGATGACACTCCCCCCACAACCTTCTGGACAAGAGTAGAAAGTTATGCCCTGGGGGCATATAAAGTTTTTTTTTATAGAAATGTTTGTCGCAGAAGCTTCAAAAAGGGCTTATTCGATTGGAAATTGAGAGGACTAGTGTCTTTTTTATTAGTCGAAAGTGATCAGAGGGCAAATGCCCCCCCCCCACGCCCATCATTTCCCCAAACATTTCCAATGAAATTTTTGAGATATCCATTTTGTTCACCATATTTGAAAGATCCGGAAATTATGCCTTTGAGGATAACAAATCCCCCCATCCCTCAGAGCAAGGTTTTTAAGTTACGCCCAGGGGGCATATAAGGTTTTTATAGAAAGCGTGGTCACATAAGCTTCGGAGGGGGCTCATTGGATCGGTAATCAGACGCTCTAGTGCTCTTCTTAAGAGTCAAAGTGAACGGAGGGCAGCTATTTCCACCACCCCCATCATACATGTTGTACTGTCCCGAAATGCATCTAATAGAAATTTAGAGGTAGTCATTCTATTCAAAATAGTCAAAATATCATATAACAAGGCTTTTAGGGTTGAAACAAACCACAGAGATTAGGGGCAAGGGTTGTAAGTTATGCCCAGGGGGTATTTAAGGTTTTTATGGAAGGCATGGTTGTTTAATTTTAGAAGATGTTCATTTGGTTGAAAATTGGAAGTTCTAGTTCCTTTTTAAGCGTCAAAAGTGATGGACGGCATTAAGCCCCCCCCCTCCCTACCTCTTCCACAACCCCTCCTTTTACCAAACGCATCTGATTGAAATTATGGGATAGCAATTTTTTTCCGAAATAGTTCATAGAACATATAATAATGTCTCTAGGGATGAAACAACCCCCCCCCCCGAGCTCTGGGGATAGGGTTGTAAGCTATTTAATGAGGACATATAAGGTTTTTGTTGATAGGTGGTCGTATAATTATCAGATGGGGCTTATTTGATTTGATATTGCAATTATAGTGCCATTTTTAATAGTCAAAGTGATTTGAGAGCATACAGCCCCCCTGCATGCCCAGCATTTGCCTAAACACCTCCAATTAAAATTTAGAGATAACAATTTTATTCGTCGTTGTTGAAGGTTTTGAAAATTACGTCTTTGAGGAAGACCACCCTCCCCCCACCCCTGCAGCTCTCAGGGAAAGGGTTGTAATTTATGCCCTTGGAACATATAAAAGTTCTTATAAAAAGCGTGGTCGTATATGCTTTGGAGGGGACTCATTGGATTAGTAATCATAAGTTCTTGTGCCTTTTTTAAGAATCAAAGGGACCAGAGCACAGTTACCCCCCTCCCCCCCCCCCCACACACACACACACAAACAGGTCGTGTTTCCCTGAGATGTGTCAAATACATATTTTGAGACAGTTCCTTTATTCAAAATACTCCAAATATCATATAACAAGGCTTTTGAGGTTTATACAAACCACAAGAGCCTGAGGATGAGGGTTGTAAGTTATGATAGGTGGCTCATTTGGTTGATATGGGAAGTTCTAGTTTCCTTTTAAGAGTCAATAGTGATGGAGTTCAATTAGCATTTCCCCACCCAACTACCCTTCTTTTCACCAAATGCATCTGACTGAAATTGAACGATGGCAATTTTGTTTAAAATAGTCTAAGGAACATACTACAATATTTCCAGGGTTGGCACAACCTCCCAGAGCCCTGGGGCAAGGGATTTAAGTTATGCCCTGGGTGCATATACGGGTTTTATTGAATGGGTGGTCGTATTAAATTCAGATGGTTCTCATTTGATTTTAAATTGGAAGTTTTAGTGCCCTTTTTAAGAGTCAAAGTGATTTGAGAGAAACCTCTCCCCCCACCCCCATCACTTCTCATAACGAATATCTGAACAAAGTTTTGAGACATGAATTTTTTCAGCATTTTTCAAAGGTTCAGTAATTACTCTTAGCAAAAGTTGTAGTAGCAATAGTAGCGTCAGTAGGAGAATGCACATAACACATTTTTTGTCAACATCCCCTTCAACACACGATGAAATTTTTAACTTAATACCATCAACCGGTCCTAAAGCATTGCTGGTGCATCCTCTTGACCACATATATGGGCATAGTGTGTTTCGATTTATTTCAAAGCAGTTATGATACAACCCAAAATTTTCGCCTTAATACCCTTAGGTTTATTAGCTGTAGTAGAAGCACCAGTATATATAGTAGTAGCAGTAGGAGTACTGTTTATAGTAATAGTCTTAGCTTTAGTAGAAGTGGTAGTAGTAGCAGTAGTAGTAGTAGTAGTAGTAGTAATAGTAGTTGTAGGAGTAGGAGTATTAGTGTTATGATGCAAGTATTGTCTTTTGGCTAGTTCAATATCCTCCAAGACAAGTTTTGTAAGTCTTAATGTCACAAACGAAACTGTTCCTAAGATATTGCTGATATGCCGTTTTGAAAACCTGCATACGGATGGGAGTTTGTCATCCCTACAACAGAAATATTCTTTAAGAATTTAACATTTTTTGTTAAGTATAATTTTCATTTTCAGGACTATAGGGTAAGCAATTTTAGGTCTGGGAGATAAACCCGGAGATTGGAGTCAGGAGATAGCTTCATCCTGGTTCTCAACCATCCTCAGTACAAATAGTAAGAGTAAAAAGTAAACAAGCCCCAATAGCAGTGTAAAACACAAGCCTAAAGAATAAACTCAAAATGAAAGAGAAGAAGCTATTTTTGAAGTAATGGCTAAAAAGCAAATGAATAAAAGAATAACATGGTGAATTGAATTTTCAATTGATAAATAATTTTGCCTATAGCTTTTCTGAATAGCGAAAGCAGGGCTTCCAATTCTAGGAAGATTACCCTATTTTAGGGAGAAATCACTTCTTTTGGGGATGCTGCTTTAGTTACCAATGTTTAAAAATTGGATGGATAAACGAGTGTCAAACAATCAGGGTTCAGCCGGCATGCTCTGACCTAGTAGCATATAAAAGCAAGCAATGAAATTGAGACAAAGATTGGCCGTGGCAGCATTGAAAAACTTCTGACTGTAGGCAGTAATTCTAAAGAAATTGAACAGTGCATCTGCATATTTTCGGCAGAATATAATCTGCCATTACGTCTTGCAGACAGCTTGATCCCTCTCCTAAAAAAGTTATTTCCATAAGACCAGGCCGTAGCAGGAGTCACTCTGGGTAAACAGAATGCTACAAATATGTTGCAACATAATTTTCTTTGGTACTGCACAACCAGTTAGTCGAGTTGCTCAAAACTGCTTTTTTCTCCGTGATGATTGATAAGACTACTGATTGTACTAATGATAAACAACTAGCTATCATTATAGTGTTTTTTTAGTGAGTGTAGTGTAGTGCTGGGTCGGCTGAGGGTCTGACTAACTGCATCAACCAAAACATTGAAAAAAACTCGATTCCCTGGCAAAATATTGTTGGATTTTGCGCAGACACTACTAACGTGATTTTGGAGCCAATAGATCTGCTTCAACGCTAATGAAAGCTATGGTGCCCCATATCTTGAATGTGAAATGCTCATGCCATCTTATTCGCTTATGTTCATCCTATGCATGCTTGTCACTTCCCAAGACACAAGAAGACTTGGTGCGAAATATCTATGCCCACTTTTCCAGAAGCGCTTCCACATGAGATAAGTAAGGTGAATTTCAGGAGTTCTTTCAATGCAAAGCACTCTCAAATCTCGCATCAGTACAGACCCACTGGTTGTTCCTTCAGGTATGCAAAAAGAGGCTAATAGATCCTTGGGATCGCTTTTACTCAGTATTTCATAGAAACCACATTTGACGACCCAACTGCAACCAATAACCTTATCTTGTCAACATTACAAAGCATATTGACTAAGCCATATCTGGAATTCATGGACTACTCTCTCGGTCTCTCTAATGAATTCAACACAGTTTTTCTATCTGAGCTTCCACTTCTTCACTCCCGCAAGGCGAGTGCCACTTGTGAGCAAACTTGTGAATGATGTTGCGTCTAACTCCAAGAAACTGGACTATAGTCGCAGTCTTGGTTTGTTTACCGAACTGGATCCTTACCTTTCAAGTGAGTACCTGCCTTTAGACCAAACAAATATGGGAATAGATGCAACCGATTCAATGCAAGAACTCGTATATGCTCAAGAGCCAAGTGATAATATTGATCTCTTTTCCCAGTCTTGTCGAAAACACAATATAGTCCTAATCAAGCAGATCCAAGACCGTTCCAAGTTTGAAGACAAAATTTATGACGTTTTGGCTTTGGTTGAACCAAGGAATGCAAGAAATTTATAGCAAAACTCTCGCTGCGCTATGTTTTTTCGTGTAGATTGTATGGAAATGTAAGACAAAATATCTCTTTTTTCAGGGAGAAAAATAGGGAGAAAGCAGACCTAAATACAGGGAATTTTAGGGAAAATTGAAAGAAAGTAGGGTAAATTGAAATCGAAAAGTGAAAGCACAGGCCAAAATATCAAAATTACCTTAAATCGCAGCTTGGAGCAATTTAAAGATTTGAAGATTATTGACAGTGTTATAAAGAAAATTGACAATTCTAGCGCTCTACATCAGATTTCTCCATAATACTTTGCAGACAATCACTAATCTATTCTGGATTTTCAATGATATCTGGTTTCAGCTCTCGTAGTCTGGAAAGTATCGAGCCCAAGCGGAAGAGATGTAAAGTTACCTTGTTTTAGCCTTATTTCATATTATCTTTACAGTAATTAGTAACTTTACATATCCACCTCTCCACATCTCCCCTTTACATCGACCACGTTGAAACTGTGGTGCAGACAGTTGTGGGCCTACGCGAAGACGCAGATTATTTGTTTAAAAAATTGAAGATTTTGCCAGAGATCTGAAGATAGAATTGACGTTTCCAAGAGTTGGTCGTCATTGAAATGACCACTATGACATCGGTTCGACGAAAGAGGCGTACAGAGCTTCCATATGCATTCCATTCATGGACTATTTCATGTCAGAACTCAAGGAGAGATTTACGGTGCATCGTAAAATTTTGACAACTTTAAGCGGCTTCATACCTGCAAACTTAAACAAAAGAAATTTGTCTGACGCAGAAATCAGTGAGAATACTGATATTTGCTCCGACCTTTTACCAGAGCAAGATGCCCTAAGTCACGAACTGAAATTGTGGAAAACGAAGTGGTAGAGCGTTAACAAGAAAGAAAGATCAGTCTCGGCTTTGGCTGCACTTGATACGTGCAATGCTGATTTCTTTCCAAATATCAGCCACCTTCTTACAATCATAGCTACTTGGCTTGCTTCAACTGCTACACCGGAAAGGACTTTCACTACCTTGCGACAGCTTAAGACATGGCTACAAAATCCAACCGGTGAAGAATGTTTGTCAGGTCTAGCGTTACTGTTAGTGCACAGGGATGTTGCTATTGACACCAATACAGTTATTGACATGTTTGCAGCTAAAAAAAAACACGTCGAATTGATTTTGTTCTGAGAATTCATTTTGTAACTATCACCTTTCTTACCTTCAATATACAGTATTTTATGTTCCTATCTATTGTCTTCTTTTACCGTTAGACATGGATTAGGTCCGACCCGAGGGGATCCCTTCCCTCACGAAATAATTTCCTAGATTTCCTAGACGACCTTGCTTATATCGATTAGAATTTTGGGGAAGTCTCGACGAAACGTTTTGAAGCCTTCTTTTGAAAACCAGCTAATTCCGTCTGTGGCAGAAGAAATAAGGGATCCTTTTAGGTTGTAAATCATATTCTTCTTACAAAACTTGCGTTTGAAAATCTGAACAGAGTTCTTATCACACATTTTGCGCCATCTATAGTATATTCAATGCTATTGTGTCTGAGTTTGTATCTTTGCTGGTAACTTGGAAAAAGTTTCTGATTTATTTTGAGGTCTTTTCCTGTTGTTGTTCACCCTCCAATGATAGATTTTTTGTCAAATAGTGTATGTTTGACCTTCTTCAATTGTTAGAATAAGCCCTTTTCATTGGGTAGTTTCACTAGCGCCATCTTTTTTCGCGGGTAGATTGGCACGCCATCTATAGTTTCAATTCTTTATAGTGCCATTTTTTGATTCCTTTTTGTTAAGAAGTGTACTGAGAACTAGCAGAAGAGGGGAAGGAACCTCCCGCAAGCGACATAGAACCCGCCGGTATTAAGTTACCCGTAAATTGCGGGGGACAGTTGAGGGGGTCCTTACACTTCCCTTGTTCCTAGGTTCCTTCATTCTGCTTGTATTTATTCAGCGCTCGCGGATTGCGTAATATCATTCCGTAGCAAAATGGCGAGCGTGAAGCTTGTGTTAAATGCTGTACTGAAATTTGTTGAGCGGGCGATGAAGGCTGGAAACCCGATAGACAGTATTGTCAAAAGTGCGGTATCACATTTCTCCGATGCGGATATATTGGAAGCGAAAAAGGTGATTTGGGATGAAGCCGAATATGCGACGAGAGTGACTGCAAGAGACAAAAGTTCAGATAATGGCATTGACATAATGAAAGTTTTTAAGATGTGTGACGAAAAAAACATTTCGCTCCCGCGGTTCGTATTATACCAACCTGATGACGTACTGGTTATTCCAGGCGAAATAAGTGCAACTTTGACGAGAAAAATGGGAGAGCTATGCCGAAAGTTCGACAGTTTCGTCGAGTCTGAGTATCAGCTGCGCAATTCCTATCAGTCACGCGAGGATAACGGAAAGCATAAACAGACTTACGCCGTAGTTCTCAAGAATCCGCCCCAAGGACTGACTGATCCCGAATCACGGAAAGACTATTTAAATGGACTTTGCGGACAGACAAGCAATGACATCGTCGAACTGAGGCCTCGTAAGAGTGCTTGGAGCGTTCTCGTGAAAGACAAAGCGACCGCCGATTCCATTGCACAGGCTATTACCAGTACCGATAATTCCGTTGTCACGAGAGTAAAAAACCCCTCTTTTTTCGGGATAATTCGCCACGTCCCTGCTAGTATTTCAGAAGAGGACTTACGCAGTTTAGTGTCGAAATGTGTCGAAGCTTCTGGAATAGGCAAAACCAGGTCATTCAAACTGAAGTTTGATTCACGTGAAGACCTACAGAGTGCAATCAAGTCTCCCCCCGTGATTGGGTATGAGCGGCTGCCGATTCACGAATACGAATTTATGCCAATCCAGTGCTACAAGTGTCAATGCTTCGGCCACGCAGCAAAGGCATGTCCAAATCCGCCAAAGTGCTCCCGTTGCGCTGGGAAACACTCCAGCTCAAAGGACAATCCCTGCCAGAACCCTTTCAAATGTGCTCTATGTGGTTCGGCAAACCATCCCTGTTACAGTTTTAAATGCCCTGAAGCACAGAAAGCGTTAAAACAATGAATAATCTTGAACTCAAAGTTGTATCATGGAACATGAATGGTGGAGTTCTGGCTAAACTACCTCTGGTTGAGCAATTAGTACAAGAATATGACGTAGTCTGTCTACAGGAGCACTTTCTTACAACAGAAGGACTTCAGCTTCTTGAGGTCAATGACAGTTCCAGCGTATTCAGTGTTCCTGCAAAGCGTTCTGGCAGAGGTAGACCCTCTGGTGGTATTTCAATACTGGTACGCAGAAGTCTTAATTTTTCCTTGTACAAGCAGTCTGATTTCTTCGTCGGTGTCCGAATTGCTGATACAGCTCTATTCTGTGTCTATATGCCCACGGATTATCGTGACGATGAATCTGATACAAGATTCAATTTTGCTTGTGGATAGATTTGTGGAGCAGTTGACGGATGTGTTACGCAAAAACTGTCATGCATTGTAACCGGAGACATGAACTGTAACCTGTGCGACAACAGCCCGAGAACTCAGGTTCTGGTAGCTGCCTGTGAAAGTCTCCGTGTACTTGAAAATGACCTGGACTACACGTATGTACACAACTCCGGCTCTGTATCCTCCCTTGACTCAATGCTGTGCTCTGCAGATGTGAAGATAAACGGAAAATGTAGGGTAAAATTAAGCATCTGTGCTTCCAACCACCTACCCATCTCGAATGTGTTCTGTGTCACTAATAAACCTACTCAGCCCGATGAATGTCACCGTAAATGGGTGGTAAAATCTGAGTGGGGAAAAGCCGACTCTGCGCTTTTCAAGTCCGTGTATGATAATATACTTGAAAAGATAAAAGTCCCATTTCAACTGCTTCAACAAGGTTCGCCTGTTCCCGATAATGAGAATCAGATACTCCTGAACAATTACTGTGCAGAAATTACAC
Organism: Artemia sp. Kazakhstan ARC1039; assembly: GCA_029168905.1. Classification (NCBI taxonomy): domain Eukaryota; kingdom Metazoa; phylum Arthropoda; class Branchiopoda; order Anostraca; family Artemiidae; genus Artemia; species Artemia sp. Kazakhstan ARC1039. Next base: position 19,837 of record JAQQPU010015044.1, read on the forward strand.
ATGCCCTACGCTGTGCCGAAAAGGCTGCAGTTCCGACACGAAAAGTTCGAATCGGAAGTGAAAATCCACAGTGGTCTCAGAATGTACAGTTGTTCGAGTCTTGTAGTCGATCTAAATTCTGGTATACACTATGGAACGAGTGCGGGCGCCCTCGTCAAGGTGTCTTGAATGATATCAGACTATATACTAAGCGAAAGTTCGCCAAGACCCTTGCTAAACACCGAACCGACTTAATGGACCAGAATTGCAAAGTGCTTGAAGGTGACCCAAATGCAGTCTGGAAGTAAATTAAAAAGAAAAGGAATCCCAAATCTCGCAAAGAAGAAATTTTGCCAAGTGAAAGTGATTGGAATAAATATTTCACCGCCGAACAAGGCTCTCGAGAAAGAGTTCGAAAAAGAGCTCGACTCCCTCCTAGCGTCAAATGAACGAAATGTCGGGTTCGTTGTTACTGTCTCTAGTATCCGTCATATGCTATCTAAACTGAAAAAGAAGTATTCTCGAGGTGATGATAATATTTGTGGAATGCATCTGGCTATTGGGGGTGACAATGTGTTAAATCACCTTGCTCTTATGTACCAGATGATCTTTAACTGCGGTCTTGTCCCCGATGTTTTCTGTGTTGGCGTCGTTACACCAGTTCCCAAAAAAGGGAATGATCCCAGGAACTGTTCATCATACCGCCCGATAACTGTTGCGCCGGTATTCTGCAAACTCATGGAAATGCTTGTTTTTGGTGACCTAGGTGAAGCTTGTTTTACTACCGATTCGCAATTCGGGTTTAAGAGTGGTACTAGTCACGAGCATGTTCATTCGTTGATAGCTAATCTTTTGCTCAGTGCTCACGATAATAATGATACACTTGTTCTAGCAAGCCACGATGTGCGTAGAGCATTCGACTCCGGTATCCACACACATATACTTAGTTCTGCTTGTAAACGCGGAGTTGACCGTTCGGTTATCTTTGTATGGAGGAGCATGTATAGGAGGCTGAGAGTGAAGATTAAACTCCCCACTCATCGCCGTATGGTGGTATCCACCGTAGTTATACCTGTCCGTAAAGGTATCCGGCAAGGCTCCATTACTTCCCCTCCTCTATACAACAACAGTATTATCGTCCCTCAAGAATCTGCCAAAACGTACTCATATATCTAGGTATAGACGTGTCGCTCATCAATTACGCTGATGATATACTTAACGCAAGTAGGTCTGTTTCAAGGGTTGAGGATAACTACAATATATTGAGTGATGAATATGCTAAGATTGGGCTAGCTTTTAATGCTGCCAAAAGTGAAGTAGTTGTTTTTCGTCGCAACGCGAAAGATTCGACCCCGATTAGCGTGCTCCTAGGCGATACTGCGGTGAGCTCAAAGCCATCTCTCACTTACCTTGGACTGCCGATCGCTTCAGATCTGCGGTCTACTCGTGAAGCACTGGTTGAGCATTTTTCAGAAAAGGCACGCAAAGCATACGGACTACTTCTACCCTGCAAACGTATGTATAACCGCCGTATACTCGGAAGGCTCTATTCCGTGTTCGTTATCCCGCATGTTCTGTCACTCTCGCCGTTTTGGTCTCTTTTCACCGAAACAGATAAGCGCTCAGTCCGTCGGGTTTACTATAAGTATGCAAGGTATCTTTTAAGTGTTCCGCCGGGGGAGAGAAACTCAAGAGTTTCGAAAAATTACAGCGTTGTGGACCCGACTACTGCAGCTACTGAGCGAATCTTTCGATTTCGGCGTTCGCTCAATCCTGATCATGATATGTACCGAGCTATCGTAGGCTAGTTTGAATAAGAGTTTAGTATGCTGTATATAGAGTGTTATTGAAGTCTTGCTGTTTCTCTTATTGCGTTTTCTTTTTCTCTTTTTTTTCTTTTTTTTTCAATACTCCGTTGTGTAACCTTGTGTTATTTATGATGGGAAATAAAAACCATTCATTCATTTTTTCGACACTACATCATCTATATGTACCAGATGCATTCAGAATGC
>JAQQPU010015045.1:2289-14018 GCA_029168905.1 Artemia sp. Kazakhstan ARC1039
AAACTTAACAAATTAATAAGATCAGGAATTTAAATTTTAATGAGAATGATCTACATATTCTGTTATGTAATTGTTGATAGTAGCGGGTGCCAGATTAAAAAAAAGAAACTTTGCTGAACATCTGCGAAATTAAGCTAAAACCAGGGGACACCCAAGAGCTTAAGAAATGAAGCTCCCTCTTGAATGTGTAATGTTGTTTTTGATAATCAGAAGACTCTTAATGTTTGAATTTTTACGGTTTAAAATCGTCGTCAAATTTATCTAGTTAGTCATTTATTTTGCTCACTTTAACGGTTCAAAGTGGCAACAGTGACAAAACTAATGTATTACCTGGAAAAGTTCACAATTGGTTGTGAGAGTACTTTCTCGAAGTTAAAACTAGAATATCAGCAGATTGGTTTAAGTTTTAATGTGGATAAAACTGTAGCTGTCAGTTTCAACCTTAAAGGATACTCTCATAAATCCCTCATCTTACTGAAACTTGTATCCCCATCTCTAAAAGCCTTATTTACCTGGGAATGCCCATTGGAAATTCAATTAAGGAAACTATTAAGCTTGCCATCCAAAATATTAAAAAAAAAGACAAGGATTGCTTATGCGTCACTTTTCTCTAATATTACACACCTTAGTCGTTTCCATCTTTCTAAACTTTATAATAGTCTAACTGTGCCTCATCTTCTTGCTCTGTCTCCTATTTGGCAACTTTTTCCTTCTTAAAAAAAAAACAACTTATTCACCGGATTTATTTTAAATTTGCTAAATTTCTTTTATATATGCCCCCTTGGACTAGCAACTCTTTTTTGTCCCAAAAATTTAAGCTCATTTCTCCTTCCACAATTATTGATAAAAGAGGGAAAATTTTTAAATATTCCTCCAGTAAACTAAATCATGATTGGTCCTCTTTATTTTTATGATTTTTATGGTTGGGTTATGATTTTTTATGTCTTTTGATTTATGTCTTGATTATCTTGTGATTATGATATGTGATTTGTGATTATGTCTATGATTATTATTATCGTAAAAACTACTTATTTTTGTTCAGTGCATAAGTTTTCTTCTCTTTTCTCTTTTTTTCCCTTATGTACTCTGTCATTTAGGGGATCTGCGCCCTTTTTTGTTTTGACAGGCTATAAATAAATTAAACTGACTTGAATTGGATTGAATTTTTAAACTACCATAAGAAAAATCCCGGTTTTCAAGTATGAATTCACATAAGAAGGGCCCAGGCGGCTTTGTAAAGAAAAAAGAGGCATATTGCATTTTCTAAACTTTTCAGGAAAGCCAAAAAACGAAAGATATTTTTCCGCCTGATGTTGAATGGAATTTTTCATTCGTCAGATATGTGACCAGACAGATGAAGAACGCCCTGCTTCTTTGATTTCAACACTCCTCTTAAGTGTTTAATAGTTTCTGGCAAACCTTAGGGACTTTTAAGTTTGAGGAAATCAAAACTACCCAAATTTTTATCGAAGTCGTACTTATAAAGTAAGTCATTGCGACCCTTCTAGAGATTAATCTGGATTACATTCGACAGCTGAATTGATTCCTGTTCTGCCCCTCGTTTTGGTGCCTTTTCATTTTTCCATAGATAAAACTACGCCAAAGGCTGCAGTCTCCTGAAACTATTCTCAGTAACGTCAAGAAACAGCAACTGCGCTGGGCTGGTTCGGCCATGTCAAGCAAATGGAGCTGAGTCACCTCAAGAAAATCGCACTTGAAGGACTTCTGCATGGCCTTAGTCCACGAGGCAGAACACTATAACGAGGGGCGGGGAACTTGAACTTCAACAACGTAAAGTTGGCCCAGTTATCACGTACCACACCTGATTGAACAATGTACCGAACCCTTGCGCATAAGATATCAGAAGGAGTGGCCCTAAAACGTCCATCAAGGATGACCAGGACCTAAGTAAGTAAATAAAAGTCTTTTGTCTCAAGGACTTAGAGCCTCGTTTATTTTTTAGAGTTCTGCATGAGTGTAATGATATTCTGCAAGTCTTCTACAGCGTAAACATTCGTTATCTTTTTCTCTAGACATCCATGAACGGAACCAACCGTCATATGAGTGTTGCCTTTCGTCAAAAATTTGAACGTAACTATTTTGTGCCCCTAGCTTTGGTTTGATACGGGAAAAAAGCACTGTAGAGACTCCAGTTCTTATTTTGAGTAGAACAGTTGTCACACCAAAAGATAAACTCTTTTAATTTTCGGAGCTAACTTATTAATCTGTACACTTCCGAGGCAACACCATCAGAAGTCCTGCCATGCATGGCTCCATGTTAGAATATGTAGCACGCTACCTCAGAATGTTTCTTTCCTTTGTCAGGAGTGAGAGCCTCATTGAAAAAAACTAAGCGACTAGTAAAATGGGATTCCCTTATTGTAGACAGGACAAGGAGTAAAACAATCTTTTGCATGTCAAAACTATAGACTGCTCTTTCTCGGCCATACGGATGCTGTGATTTCCAGTTCTCTTGGCGCCTTCGAACGCCATCTTCTTATGATCGTCATACAGCTTTTTTTTATATACTGAGCTATTCTTTTTTCGTCTTTTTTTTTCGTAACGTCAAGAAGTTGGCATGTATCATTCTTCAGCATTTGCAAGGAAATATCCATGTTGTGCATCACTGCTGCGTGTGAAGACTTAGAACATTTTTTTATTGGGGAAGTTTGGCGCAAAATCTGCCTGCAAGTTCTCAATAGTCAGAAAGTAAGCTACGTTAGGGCTATTTTTTTTTTTACGATAATGCGGTTGGCATGGTCTGAAGGATCCAGTAAACATCTCAACTAACTCTTTATTGACAATCTCGTGGCTATTAGAACCATGTCTTTCGTTTCCTCGAAAAATAACTGATTCTTTTATTATTTTCTTGCACATTGTCTCAACAGACTTTGTATTCACAAAACCTAGCGTCCACATAAAATTTTGTCAATAGAACCTGATATGTAGCCTAGGGGTTTTTGTTTTTGCCATAATTTGTTGATTCGAGATTCAAAATAAGTCAAACTCAAAGCATAAGGCATATGAGTTTTTTTTTCAGTGGAGAGTCAGCTTGCAGGTTCACCCTTCTTCTAAGAGCATTTACTGGCTCAATGAGAGTTTTTTTTGTAAACTAGCCGCTGTGTGTGATCTAGGCTCCAGTTTTCGATATGAATTCCTTTTCATCATAGGCAGCGCAATAGCGCTGCCTAAGTAAAGAAAGATGTTGGCCCAATGTATTATTTATTATTTATTAATTAAAAAACTTTTTGCACAAAATAAGTTTTTCAAAAAAAGTAAAGAACTCCATTAAACCAAAAATGAACAAAAATAGTATATAATAATCTACAAAGCATACAACTACCACAAATCGGTATTAATAAATAAATAAAACCCAAAACAAACAGAAATTTAAATAAGTCAAATTGAAAACGAGCAGAAATTAATCTGAGTAGGGTTCTAAACCCTATGATTTCTAAGAGCCAGAATATAATTTGTACTTTACTGAAACAAATTCAAATGAATTTACTGAAAAAAATGTGCATTGTCAGTTTAATATACATTTCTTATTTATTATATTTATATAATAAATTATATTTATATTTATATACTTTATTTATTATATTATATTTATTCCTTAAAATCTTAATTAATTTTGATTTCTTAAAGTTAAAAAAGTGAAAACATTTAAAAGATTGTTTTTCAGTAAAGTACAAATTATATTCTGGCTCTTAGAGATCATAGGGTTTAGAACCCTACTCAGGATAATTTCTGCTCTTTTGAGTTTGACTTATTTAAATTTCTGTTTGTTTTGGGATTCATTTATTTATTAATACTGATTTGTGGTAGTTGTATACTTGGTAGATTATTTGATTCTATTTTTGTTCATTTTTGGTCTAATGGAGTTCTTTACTTTTTTTTAAAAAACTTATATTGTGCAAAAAGTTTTTTTGATTAATTTCTCTTCGTTTTATATTGACATAAACTTTTTCAGGGAGAAATAGTGAGCCTCTCCTTAAGCTAAACAACCATCCCTTTCATAAAAAAAACTTTAATACCCCCTGGGCATAACTTACAACCCTTCCCCTAGTCTCTGGGGTTTGTTTCAACCCCAAATGCCTTGTTATATGATATTTAGACTATTTTGAACAGAATGGGCATCTCAAAATTTCTATTAGACGCATTTCAGGACAATGTGACGTGTGTAGGGGGGGAGAGAGTATCTACCCTATGATCACTTTGATTCTTTAAAAGGGCACTAGAGCGTCTGATTACCAATCCAATGAGCCCCCTTTGAAGTTAATGAAAATTAAAGAAAATTAAATGACCAAACTTTGTATAAAAACCCTATATGTCCCCAGGGCAAAACTTACAGCCCTTGCCATGAGGGCTGGGGGGGATTTTTTTTCCTCAAAGACATAATTTCCAGACCTTTTTGATAGGCTTAATAAAATGGCTATATCGAAATTTTGATTGGAAGTGTTTGAGGAAATGATAGGTATGGAGGGAGACATTTGCCCTCTGATCCCTTTCAACTAATAAAAAGAGGCACTAGTCCTCTCGATTTACAATCAAATGAGCCATTTTTGAAGCTTCTAAGACAAAAATTTCTATAAGAACGTTAAATGCCCCAAAGGCATAACTTACGACCCTAGTCCTGAGGGTTATGAGGGGAGGGTTGTCATCCTCAAAGACATAATTTCCAGACATTTCAACTCAAAACGAAACAATAATAAAAAAAGAGAAAAACGAGGATTATACAAGCCAGTGAAACATATGAACTAAAATGCAAATATTTCGGTCAAGACCTCCGCTTGACCGTCCTCAGTGCAAGATAATAACATCAAAACTACCAATAAAACTCCATGGATACTATCTGTAAAAATTCTTGCTGGCTAATTAAGTTAGCGTGTTTTTTGGAAAAATCAAAATAATTAAGAACAGACTTGGTCGTGCGCTCCCCGTAAGCCAGTGTGGTCTTAGAAATTATTTACATTTCAACTACGTTGAACAAAATGGCTATCTGAAAATTTTGATTGGATGTGTTTTGGAAATTGGTGAGCGTGAGAGTGGGGTTTGTTTCCCTCCAATCACTTTCGACTATTAACTCTTTGATGGCTGGTGGCTCTTATAAGGCACACCAAGATTTTTGCCTATAGCTCCTTTTTGATTGGTCGAAACGAGAAGCTATCTACATAGCCAGAGACAAGAGAACGAGAGCTATCGAATGGTATATTACTTTTCCCCTTTATGAGTCATCTAACAATTTTCGCACGGCACTGAATTTTACATAGTGAAATTTTTCGGATTTTGTTGAATGAAATAAATCTGACTCGGGTAATATTGAAATTTATGTTGCTTGGTGAAGGACAAAAATCTTGTGATGTTCGTTACTGTCTGACGGTTCCATCTGTATTATTTTTATTCAAAACTTTTTATTCATCCACAAGCAAGGACGGTTTATAAGTATGCATCTTATAAGGCCCATCCGCCCTAAGGGAGGGAGTATAATACCGACCCGACGAAAAGTTCAGTATAGTTTACACAAGGAGATCCGGGAAATTATGAAATAACGTACCCATTTTTGATCCTGGTTGACCTATAAACAGCTAATCTATAATAATTGATCCTGGTTGACCTATAAACAGCTAATTTGCGGATATAAAGATCAGTTAAAATCAATGGATTTGTTTAAAACCATAAGGCCATCCATATATAACCCATGCATTATCCGCCAAGTTCGCCAGTTTACTATCTACTATCAGTGACTGAAGAGCCATTGAGATTATGGAGCCCTCAACCTCTTCATTAGTCGATGAGGCAATATCAAGGAGTGAAGAAAGTCTGCAGGAAGCACTGATGAGGCGACATGAAGGACGATTAAGAAGAGTGGATCTCAGCACTGCTGTTTTCTATGTCTTAGAGCCGGACGGCGATCCCTCTGACCTGAATTTGGAGGATTCTGAAGAGGGCAATGAACCTCTCATTTGCGAATCAAGTGAAGACGAGCACGATAGTAGTTGGGATTACAGCGACGACGAATACGGTCTACCACTCAGTCGTAGATCAAAGTCTCACCTAAAGTCTGCAAAATCCCTCCGAGATGAAGCCGAAGTAGACGTGGTTCCTAAATCTTCGGCTGAAAAGAGACGAATCTGGAAGAAGTGCCACAGAATGACGTGGACTGGAAAGGACAAATGCCAAGTCCCGACTCGTCTCTGGTTACTCCAATCGCATTCTTCCAAAAGTTATTCGACTCTGAAATTATAAGCATCCTTGTAGAAGAGACGAGACCTCATGTCCTCAAAGAGTATAACAAATTCATGGGTGGGACTTGAGCGACATGTTAATCGAGTTATATCGTACTGACATCAAGGGGAAGAAGTAATACATGCGTCTAATCTATTACTTCCTTGACGTCAGCGTAGCCAATCCTTGGTTACTGTACAGGCACAATCATCCCTCTGACGCTGAGATGCCCCTATCCCTTGTTCGCTTTCGTGTGGATATTGCTGACTGTCTGCTCAGAGGTGCAGTCATCCCTGCAACAAGTAAAGATAGACCACTAAGCGAGTCTCCAGTTACTACCAGACCGCAAAAGAAAACTAGGAGTGACGGCATCGCCAGTTCCAGCGCTCGCTTTGACAACACGGCCCACTAGCCTGAGAGGGTGGACGAAAGACAAAGATGCAAGTCCTGTAAAAAACACGCCCACACGTTTGTCAAGTGCCTGAAGTGTAATGTTCACCTTTGTTTAGCCAAAGCCAAGAATTGTTTCAAAGCATACCACTCAAGTGTTTAAGTAGACTGTTTCACTATTTAGCTGATGTGCCTTATAAGATCCATATTCCATGTGAAATGAATATTTGAAATAAATGATTTTCCTCAGTTGCCCCTATGTCATGAGCCCCTTTTGAAGTTTCTATGACAACGCTATCCATAAAAACCGTATATTTCCCCAGGGCATAACTTACAACCTTTCCCCTGGAGGATCTCGGGGGTTTGTCATCTCCAAATACATAATTTCCAGAACTTTCAACTACGTTGAACGATATGGCTATCTCAAAACTCTGATTAAATGTGTTTGGGGGAATGGTGGGCATGAGAGGGGGATTAGTTGCTCTCCATTAACTTTCGACTATTAAAAAGGCACTAGACCTTTAAATTTCCAATCAAATGAGCCCTTTTTGAACTTTCTACGACAAACTTTCTATAAAAACCATATATACTCCCAGGGCAGAACTTATAACCCTTGCCCTGAGGATTTAGGGGGGGGGGGTGTCATCCTCAAAGACCTAATTTCCAGAACTTTCAACTACGTTGAACAAAATGAATATCTCAAAATTTTGACTTGATGTGTTTGGGGAACAGGTGGGCGTGAGAGCAGGGTTAGTTGTTCTTCAACCACCTCCGACCATTAAAAAGCACTATAGCCTTTTCAATTTCCAATTGAATGAGCCCTTTTTGAAGTTTCTACGACAACTCCTTCTATAAAAACTTCACGGGCATAACTTACAACCCTTGCCCTAGGGGCTGTGGGGGGGGGGGGAGTTGTCATCCTCAAAGACCTAATTTCCAGAACTTTCAATTACGTTGAAAAAAATGGCTATTTCAAAATTTTGATTGCATGTGTTTGGGGAAATAGTGGGCGTGAGAGGGGGGTTAGTTGCCCTCCAATTACTTTCGACTCTTAAAAAGGGCACTAGCCAGTTCAATTTCCAATTGAATAAGCCCTTTGTGAAGTTTCTATGACAACGCTTTCTTTAAAAACCTTATTTGCCCCCAGGGCATAACTTACAACCCTTGCTCTGAGGGCTGTGGGGTTGTCATCCTTAAAGAGCTAATTTCCAAAACTTCCAAAACTCACGGATTTCTCATCCTCAAATACATAATTTCCAAAACATTTAACTACGTTGAACAAAATGGCTATCTCAAAACTTGATTGGATGTTTTTACGAAAAAGGTGGGCGTGAGAGGGGGGTTAGTTGCCCTCCAATCACTTCCGACTATTAAAAAGAGCACTAGCCCTTTGAATTTTCAATCGAATGAGCCCTTTTTGAAGTTTCTACGACAAAGCTCTCAATAAAAAGCTTATATGCCCCCAGAGCATAACTTATAACCATTTGCCCTGAAGACTGTAGGGGGAGTTTCCTGCTCAAAGATATAATTTCCAAAACTTCCAATTACATTGAACAAAATGGCTATCTCAAAATTTTGATTGGATGTGTTTGGGGAAATGGTGGGTGTGGAAGGGGTGTTATTTGCCTTCCAATCACTTTCGACTATCAAAAAGGGCAATAGCCATTTCAATTTCCAATCGAATAAGCCCATTTTGAAGTTTCTACGACAACACTTTCAATAAAAACCTTATATGCCCCCAGGGCATAAATTATATCCTTGCCCTGAAGGCTGTGAGGGAGGGGGGGTTGTCATCCTCAAAGACCTAACTTTCAGAAGTTTCAACTAGGTTGAACAAAATAGCTATCTCAAAGTTTTGATTGGATGTGTTTGGGGAAAAGGTGGGCATGGGAAGGGGGTTAGTTGCCCCCCAATCACGTTCGACTATTAAAAAGGGCACTAGCCTTTTGAATTTCCAATCGAATGAGCTCTTTTTGAAGTTTCTACGGCAAAACTTTCTATGAAAATCTAATATGCCCCCAGGGCATAACATACATCCCTTGCCCTGAGGGCTGTGGTGGGCTGTCTTCCTCAAAAGCATAATTTCCATCTGGAAATCAACTATGTTGAACATAACGGCTATCTCAAAATTTCGATTGGATGTGTTTGGGGAAATGGTGGGCGTGGAAGGGGTGTTACTTGCCTTCCAATCATATTCGACTATTAAAAAGGGCACAAGCCACTCCAATTTCCAATCGAATGAGCCCTTTTCGAAGTTTCTACGACGACGCGTTCAGTAAAAGCCTTATATGCCCCCAGGGCATAACTTACAATCCTTGCCCTGAGGGATGGGGGGGGGGGAGTGTCCCTACTTCGATACGAAGTGCCGTGGTCTAAAACAAAAAAAAAACAAAAAAAAATCATAGGCAGTGCAATAGCACTACCTAAGTAAAGAACGATGTTGGCACAATGTCTTATTTATATATTTTTTTTCTTTAGACCAGGACACTTCGTATCGAAGGAGTTGTCGTAGAAACTTTGAAAGGGCTGATTCGATTGGAAATTGGAGTAGCTTGTGCCCTTTTTAATAGTCGAAAGTGATTGGAACGCAACTAACACCCCTTCTACGCCCACCATTTCCCCAAATACATCTAATCAAAATTTTGAGATAGCCATTTTGTTCAGCGTAGTTGATTTCCAGATAGAAATTATGTTTTTGAGGAGGACAATTCCCCAAAACCATCAGGGCAAGGGTTGTAAGTTATGCCCTGGGGGCATATAAGGTTTTTATAGAAAGTTTTGACATAGAAACTTCAAAAAGGGCTCATTCAATCGGAAATTCAAAAGGCTAGTGCCCTTTTTAATAATCGAAAGTGATCGGAGGGCAACTAACCTCCCTCTCACGCCCACCTTTTCCCCAAATACATCCAATCAAAATTTTGAGATAGCCCTTTTGTTCAACATAGTTGAAAGTTCTTGAAATTATGTATTTGAGGATGACAAACCCCCCAGAGCCGCCCGGGCAAAGTTTCTAAGTTATGCCGTGGAGAGATACAAGGTTTTTATAGATAGCGTTGTCGTAGAAACTTCAAAAGAGGCTCATTCAATTGAAAATTGAGAGGACTAGTGCCCTTTTTAATAGTCAAAAGTGATTGGAGGGTAACTAACCCCCCTTTCACGCCCACCATTTACCCAAACACATCCAATCAAAATTTTGAGATAGCCATTTGGTTGAACGTAGTTGAAAGTTCTTGAAATTAGATCTTTGAGGATGACACCCCCCCCCACCGCTCTCTGGGCTAAGGTTGTCAGTTATGCGCTGAGGGCATATAATGTTTTATAGAAAGTGTTGTCGTAAAATTTCAAAAAGGGCTCATTCGATTGGGAATTAAAAGGGCTATTGCCCATTTAATAGTCGAAAGTATTCAGAGGGAGAATCCCCCCCTTGCCCATCATTTCCCCAAACATTTCCGTTTAATATTTTGATATGGCTATTTTGTTGAACGTAGTTGAAAGGTCTGGAAATTATGTCTTTGAGGATGACAATCTTCTCCCCATAGCCCTCAGGACAAGGGTCGTACATTATGCCCTTGGGGCATATTAGGTTTTTATAGATAGTTTTGTCGTAGAAGCTTCAAAAAGGGCTCATTTGATTGGAAATTGAGAAGACTACTGCCTTTTTTATTAGTAGAAAGTGATCAAAGGGCAAATGCCCCTCCCCCATGCCCATAATTTCTCCAAACACTTCTAATCAAAATTTTGAGATAGCCATTTTGTTCAACGTGTTAGAACGGTACGGAAATTATGTCTTTGAGGATAACAAAACCCCCAGCTCAGGGTAAGGGTCCTAAGTTATGCCCTGGGGACATATAAGGCTTTTATAGAAAGCATTGTCATATAAACTTCGGAGGGGGCTCATTGGATTTGTAATCAGACTTTCTAGTATTCTTTTTAAGAATCAAAGTTATCGGAGGGCAGCTACCCCCCCTCCCCTCCCCTACACACAAACTTGTCGTATTGTCCCGAAATGTATCTAATAGAAATTTTGAGACAGCTATTCTATTCAAAATGGTCTAAACAACATATAACAAGGCCTTTGGGGTTAAAACAATCATCAGAGATTAGGGGGCAAGGGTTGTAAGCCATGATCAGGGGGTATTTAAGTTTTTTATGGAAGAGGGTAGTTTAACTTTAGAAGAGGCACAATCTTTCTCCCTGAAAAAGACTATGTCATTATAAAACGAACAGAAACTAATTAAAAAAGCTCTTTCCACAAAATAAGTTTTTAAAATAGAAGTGAAGAACTCCATTAAACCAAAATGAACAAAAATAGAATCAAATAATCTACCAAAAATACAACTACCACAAATAAGTATCAATAAATAAATGAATCCCAAAACAAACAAAAATTAAAATAAATAAGGTCAAACTCAAAACGAGCAGAAATTAATATGAGTATGGTTCTAAACCCCAAGCTTTCTAAAAGCCAGAATATAATTTGTACTTTGCTGAAACAAATTCTTTTAAATGTGCTCACCTTTCTAACCTTAAGAAATCAAAAGTCAATTAAGATATTAAGTAATAAATATCAGTATATGTATACTAAACTGACAATATAGAATTTTTTCAGTAAATTCATTTGAATTTTTTTCAGTAGATTACAAATTCTATTCTGGCTTTTAGAAAGCTTGGGGTTTAGAACCCTACTCATATTAATTTCTGCTCGTTTTGAGTTTGACTCCTATTTATTTTAATTTCTGTTTGTTTTGGGTTTCGTTTATTTGTTGATACTGATTTGTGGTAGTTGTATTCTTTGTATATTATTTGATTCTATTTTTGTTCATTTTGGTTTAACGGAGTCCTTTACTTTTATTTTAGAAACTCATTTTACTGAAAAAATTTTTTGATTAATTTTTATCAGAGATGGTTCTGCGCAATCCTTTATGCAGCTTGACAGGCACTCTTTACTTATGATTAAATAAAAAAAACAAGTTTTTTAAACTGAAAGTAAGGAGCGACATTAAAACTTAAAACGAACAGAAATTATTCCGTATATGAAAGGGGCTGTCCCCTCCTCAACGCCTTGCTCTTTACGCTAATTTTTTTTTTTGTTTTAAAAAATAAAGTTGTGA
>JAQQPU010015046.1:0-18879 GCA_029168905.1 Artemia sp. Kazakhstan ARC1039
AAAATTTTAAGGTGCTTAGAAAGCTACAGTTAGAATATAAAAATATCTTGTTAAGTATCCTTTTAGAAAGCTAAGCTAGAACATAAAAATACCCCTTTAAGTAACCATTTAGAAAGTTAATCTAGAATATAAAAATATCCCTTTAAATATCCCTTTAGAAAGTTAAGCTAGAATATAAAAATATCACTTTAAGTATCCCTTTAGAAAGTTGAGCTAGAATAAAAAAAGCTTAAGCTAGACCCAACTATGCAAACCCAAGCTATTTGGGTTTGCATAGTTGAAAGGTCTAATTACTATGGCTTGGGGATGACATGACCCCCCATACCCCCTAGGGAAAGGGCGGTAAATTGTGCAATTTGCCTATCGTTTATATATAGAATTTATTATTGCGAAAACATACAGACTTTTTCGTGAGGGTGGGGGGATTTCTGCGAAAGGGGAATGTCTGCGAAGGAGGTTTTTCCACAAGGAGAATTTTCCTTGGGGATGAGAGTTCCCAGGAAGAATTTTTCAAGAAAATTTTACACAGGAGGGGGAAAGAGATTTCCTGATATGATTGGAAAAGAAGTCGGAAATTAAATAACAATTAAATAAGTTTTTCAACTAAAAGTAAGGAGCAGCATTAAAGCTTAAAACGAACAGTACTTATTCCGTATATGAGGGGGCCTGCTTCTTCCTCAGTCCTTGCCTCTTAAGTTAAATTTTGACTTTTGGCCTCAATTCTATAAGAAAGACTGCTCAAACACAAAGGCCATTGAATTTGAATGATACATATTTTTGAAGAACTTTGAAACTTTAGTGCAAAGAGTGAGAGCCCCCAAAATCTACGGAATAATTTCTGTTCGTTTTAAGTTTTAATGCTGCTCCTTACCTTCAGTTGAAAAAACTTGTTTTTTCTATTAAATATACATCAAAAGAATCAGCTGTTTATGTTGATTCCAAATATGTTCTAAATATCAGCCGGTCCTTAGAGACGATTTCCAACATTTTTGAAACATTAAGCCACGAGTAAGCCAGCATAGGTCTTGATATTAACCCTGAAAATTCAAAAATACTAGACCTGTTTTTCACTCATCAATGTGCTAAGATCTTACATCTTTTGTCAAAAAACATCTAAAAGTGAAATCTTTGAACTAAGATCTTACATCTTTTCTTGTTTTTATGCAAACGTCTTCCATCATTCTGCTCTGATCAGCGGTCTGAGAACAATGATGAGTATATCCTCAAAGTTCTCTCCCTATTGTTCTATATGGCAGAGAGATGGCGTCTTTCACACTTCTTGCTAACATCAGTTGAGTTGTAAGATCTTAGAACAAAGATGAGTTGAAAAAACGATAACCTTTGCAGAAAGATGCAAGATCTTAGATGTAAGATCTTAGTGCTGAAAAATGGCCCTACTGTTTTTTAACTGGAAAAACTCGCCTCGAGCTTCTTAACTCGTCTAGGAAGCTCTAAAGTAAAACTGGTCGACTAGATAACATACCTAGGACTCTCTATTGGTTCATCTCTTAGACACACTCGCCGCCTTCTAATATCCTATATTCAGCAATGCCAGACTTGCAGTGCAAGTCCTCCATTCATTGACGCAAAGTTTCGCCTTAATAGAGCAACACCCACAATTCCATATATCACAATTTCAATGCCCCACATTGTTTAACGTGCCTGATTTCCTCGACTTTATTAGGCCTGGCTACCAAGGGAGCTTAGGATTCGCCCATGCCCCGGCACTCGGCAGGATTGTATATTTCATCTTTATCTAGTCACGCATCAGCTAATCATCACCTTAATCTTTAGTTTGAAATCATGAGATGGCAAATCAGCAGAAAAAATTGAACTAATCATATATTTATTTGTGCTTTGTTTTCGTTAAATATTACCTTAAACAATTTTAAAATGCCTTTTGCTTTAGCTGTTTGGATACGTCTTGTCACATTTGACGGTCCGGGCTTTTGGACAAAAATTTCTTCTTGTTGTTCAAATGAGCGATCATTTCCAACCATTGTGAGTTAAATCATGCCATGTTGTTAACAATTAGTTTAAGTAAATAGACCTTAGATAAGAAGTAGCCCCTTAGTAAAATTACAACTTCGTTTTCTTAGTTGTTTCGATTACTGATGGGCCAATCTCTGCATCTTTTAGTGTGGTTTTACCGGTTTTACCCTTTCATTTATTTTATTTTTATTTATTTATTTATTATCCTTCAAAAAAGGTACAAGAGACGGAGTGTCACTAAAAAAGAATAAAACACACACAAAAAACAAATTACAAGACATTACACATAATCGGACAAATTACAAAGACGAGAAACAAAAACTGAATTATACACTGCACTGCTGGTACGTAAGAAATTTTACATTTTAAACTCTCGAGTACTGAAGAAACATAAGCAATATGATTGATAATTCAATTCAACTAACCTAACCTACAGCAAAATACTTGACAACTTCAATTCAAAATCAACGGACTCAATCAACTAGTCTATGACAAGAGACGGTAAAAAGACTAAATATGACAAGAGATGTACAAATAAAATTAAATAGACAGCGATTTACTGCCTTAGCAAACGATACCATAGGTGGAAAGAAACTTTCTCGTTGTACCGTTTAATTTGTTCAACTATAGCTGCCGTTGGGTCCGCAATTTTAAAATTTTTAACTAGGTGTGAATTTCTTGTCCACGGCGGGAGCCGCCACAAGAATTTCACATACTTAAAAAACGCGGATCTGAGTCTTCTCTGGTTCGGGAATAATTCTCCAAAACGGGCTTAGATACAGGATATGGGGAGGGGATATTGCGTTATAAAGTCGAGCCAAAGTTAAACGGTTGAAAAGGATTTTAGATGAGACTACTCTACTGTAAGCAAAAGCCAGGCGTTTACGGAGATGATCAATAAGAAGGGAGCGGGTAGTTTTTCGATCCTTTCCAATTGGTAAATTAAGGTAAATAATTTTCGAGACGGGGGCTACAGACAGTTCTCCCAGCCTCAGAGACGAGACCTCTTTTTGGCGCCAGTTGAACAGAAGAATATCCGACTTCTGCGGGTTAAATTCAAGGCCAATGCGACTGTAATTTGGGTCTCTGTACCTGCGACTGTGCGGCTGGGGTTCAGAATGTCATCGGCGTAGGCTATCATTGTAACGTCTATGCCACGAGCTATGCATGTTGTCTCAATAGTAGACTGTGGTTCAATAATACAATTATTAAAGGCAAGAGGAAATGTGACTGATCCTTGCCGAGCACCCGTTTTTACTGGAACTACAGGATTCCCTCGGTAGGACAGCATCACGTCTGGTGTATTTTCAGTGAGGGCTCGACCATGGCCAGGAAGTAGGAATTCAGCCAGTAGGTGGTCGTTCATATCTTTAATGGGTAATAGGATGTCCTTCGGTACATCTCTCTTTCCAATATCCAGAATGAGTTGGTCATGAAGAAATAAGTCGTAGGCACGGCAGACGTCATGCAGACCAATAACAATGGACTCCTTTGATTCATCAGCGTCAATCAAGACCGAAGCCAAAATAGAAATGGCGTGGCCGCAACTCAGACCCCTCTGGAACCCAAACTGGGAAAGGGGAGTCCAGCATTTCTCCTGGATTTCATCAATGACCAAAAAATCGAAGATTTTGCAAAGCGTTGGTGCTACTGTAGTCGGTCTGAACGAAGCACATTCCGAAGTGCTTTTTCCTTTCTTCAGGACTGGCCTAAGCGACCCGGTACTGAATGCCCATGGTGCGAGTCCAGTACTGAAGATCATCTGAAAGAGAAGAGTTAGGTGTCCCATGAAAGTTGGGCTGCAATGGCTAAGGTGAAGGGCGGATACACGGTCAATGCCAACCGACTTCTTTTTCAACCGTCGGATCGCGGACAAAACCTGTGATTGGGTAACTAGGAAATCTGTATCTGTAATTGATGAGAGGAGGGATGAAAGCTTTTCTTGAACAGAAATGGTAAGATCCTGTTTTGGGGCTGAAAACTCATCAAGGTTATTGTTTATCCATGTTAAAGATGGGTATCTGACTTGGGACCCGCTGACTCCTTCTTATCAAACATTTTTCATAACAGATTAGGATTTTTAATTACTTTTTCAGAAAGATCAGATTTTAACTGCAAACAATGACGAGCAACTTCCTTCCCAAACCTACGCTTAGATGCACCTCTAATCTCTTTAACTACTCCTGAGTGTGGTCTTTCACATTCTTTCCATATCCCGCACCAAATGGTAGCTCCGTCGCATGCTAATTGTAACAAAGCGTTAGAAGATCATCCCTTTTCTTGAGTTTTTTGTCTGGCACGAGACTTGGCACTCCCTCAGATTCGGCAAACAGGAGAGCATGGGTCATTTCGGCGTAATAAATATTAGGACGTAGCTGCGCATCTCTTCCATCACGATGAGAGAATTTCATAAGTAGGTCAAATGGTACGGGAATTTTTGACAGAACAAGATCACGAAATTCTTTGAACTTTTCTTTATCAATTTTACGCCAAACCAGAACCTCATGCCACCTCTGAGTGAATATCGACGAATTGTTCGCAGCGGAAAATGAGGTAGGCCTACTGATAATACACTGAACTGGGAAATGATCCGAAGTAAAATTATTCGAAAGGACAAGAACCTCTCCTACTGGCAAAGAACTAGAGCTAACAATATGGTCTAGATTGGACGTAGAACCAGATTGGTGGATACACGAAAAGTTCTGGCTCTTCCGGTGAATAGTAAAAGGGTTCTCAAGTATCCCTAATAGAATGCAACAACGACTATTTTGGGCACTAATATCAACTTCTAAATTACAGTTAAAGTCACCCACTACGTATTATGCACTCAAGGGACTCGCGTTCGGCTTTTTTAAGGCAGCGGGCTAGTTTAGCAGTACTTATAGCAACAGCGCTATCAGATTTGTCGTCATGGTAATCAGTTGGAAGGTACATATTTATAACTAGCAGGTTATCTAGTCTAGTTGCAAGAAAGTTATCACTGTTCTAGTATACTTCGCACTCGAGACGACTGCTAACCAACGTGGCAATACCACCAGACGGACGGTCCCGCGGAGATGAACGTTTCGCAGGCACGGAGAACACAGAGTAGGACGGCCAGAGATTTAGTAGGGTTAGGCCAGCTTCTGTGATGAAATGTTCTTGCGGGCATATCACATTATATTTATTCAGAAACTGGTCAACCACAAGAGACCGCTCGGAAAAATTTCCGTTTATATTCCAAGAAATTAGTGAAGTGTTAGAGATGTCGTTATTCATCATGTTAATGAGTTGCCTTTTCCTGGTTTTTCGGACACCTTACGCTATAGCAGGTATAACCCGCTTTCTTGCATGAAACGCGAAACATAGCACGAGTACACTTTTCTGCATCGTTCTTTTTGGAGACGAGGTCAGACGCTCCACATCTGGAGCAAACAGGGCTATTGGAGCACTCGGCAGCTAGGTGACCTTGGTTGTGGCATGAGTAGCAATGACGGGGTAAGAAAAGGAATTCTTCAGTGGGCAGTTTTTCGTAATAGATCTTCACAGAGTCCTTAAGAAATTTATCCAAATCCGATCGACAGCTGAAAGATACTTTGAACGTGCGGGAACTGCCAAACTGTTCAGACTTCGTAGCTCTGGGGATCAGTGTAGTTAGTTCATCGTCAAATACGTCAGAGGGGACTCGTTTCACTACACCAAAATAGTTAGGGCTCTTTATGGAAGCAGATATCTGCAGCTGGTTGGTCTTGATTGACTCAACAATGGTTTCAGTTGTGTTTTTCGAGCAAACCACTAGTTTCCAGTCCGATTTGACTCTCCGTAATTCGGATATCTCACTACTATCCGCACAAACCGAATCTATTAATCTCTTCCTAGCACTCGGGGTATCAAGCGACTCGGGCAGATTTTTCAGTACGATTGCATAGGAGGACTTATCAGGCTGGTTTGAAGCGCATGGCAATTCGATGGGTTTGTTGGCATTAATAGCAAAATAGTTCTTAGTAACTCGAGATAATTCATTCACAGCAACAGTTGCTGCAGTAGCTTCACTAGTAGTTGGGACTGAGCAGGTAGAATCAATAACAAAGGTCAGCAATTTGGTCTTTTTGGCGTGAGTTTGGTGAATCCATCTGCAAAATTCCGTAAAATTCCCTTCATTTTTTGCGTGAATTTTACAGCGTGTTGTAAACTGCATTAGTTTATGGAGCGATTCTTTGGCTTTCAGAATTTCTTCTGGTGTGAAAAATCCGACGCCTGTATCAATTATTCCCCCCAGTTTTTCTCTTCCTTCCATACTACGGCTCACGAAATTCAACACATCAATTATTCAAGAATAATTTGTCCTCCATTTCCGTCGACATCTAACGTGGTAGTGTCGACGCATCTTAAGAAAAGGTTGAATATTGCTTATAATATTAGCGCAATAAAATCTTCTATTGGCAACTTCCAATCGGCAACACTGAGCTAAAATAATTGTTCCCCGGGGAAATCACAGCGGTCAAAATAACCAAACCATAGATAACCCGATTATAAAAAGTCTTCAAATAAGTGTCCACTGGGAAATTACTCACAAAGTAAAACAGACTTTTATCCAAAAAATAGTTCTTTGTACCACAAGCTCTAGATCAAGACTGAATTACTTTTTACATTTTTTTTTTACTTTTTACCGTTTTACGAGTTTACCTTTTTTTACTTTTTACCGTTTTACGGTTTTACCTTTTTTTTACTTTTTATCGTTTTAAAGGTTTTACCAGATGTGGTTTTACCAGCTTCTACTTCAGACTTGCTTATAGAATTACATCTTTTGTCAACGTCCTTAGAATTAGCAACGGCCTTAGCTATTGCTATTCCTTCACTAAAAGTTTTAACCTGAAGTTCAACAGAACCTGATGCAGTATCAGGTTCTTCGCTAACGTCTTTATGACTCCAAAGTCTATACTTGAGTTACTTATTATAGGATTTCTATTAAGTTACTGTCTTCCGAAACCTTTGAACTTAATATGTTATTGTTCAAAGCCCAGTTTATAGGTATTTTACCCTATTTCATATCATAATTCTTGTCTTATTAATTCACTGAATTTCTGTTTAAGAATTTTTGGTGGAAGTGTTGACCTATGAGCGAAATAGTACCCTGCAAAACGGCTAGGCAGACGCTGAATTGAAGTGATTGAATATATTACTAGACAGTATAATTAAATTCGTCTAGTTTTCACTAACCAGTTTTAGTTATTCATTTGTTTGGTTAAGTTTTACATTTTTGCGTTTGTAAGTGAAGGTGATACATAAAGAAAGTAGAGAAATTAGAACTAAAAGGAGGAGAGGAGGTAGGGAGTGGAACTAAGAAGAGAGAAAGTGGGATTTCAAAATTTTCGCCTGAAAATTTATAAGAAAAATTTGCCTAAAAACTTCGTTTTTAGTTTGTAAAAGGTGAAAAATACGACCTTGGACTTTACAGTTCCTACCGGTGATGCTGATCTCTGTTCCATGGACCTTCAGCTAAGAAGTAAAAAAGGGAGTTAGAGGCCAGCGATCCTATACTTTCGCACACCCTTCCTATTTCCCTTCTCCAGATTTCTCCAGGTACTAATTTAGACCTTAGTCGACTCTGACTGAGCTTACAGAGTCAAGCTACTGACCCCGTTCCAAACCAAATAACCAACGACATCAGAACTAGAACCGCAGTCCTCCTGAACACAGGATTTTAAGTCTAGCGTAATAACAACTCAGCTAGTACGGCTTTAGTTAGTAGTATGGAGTAATCCTTAATCATCTGCTAAGTATCGTTAACTTATTAAAGATCTTAAGCCGAATTGGCCAGCCATGGTAAAAAACCAACAGAGAAAAAAATCTCCACGAAAAAAAAATGTCCAATTGACGCAAATTAATCCACTTAGGAAAACATTGTTATTAGAGTTACTTCAGTGAGTTGCTCTGGTGTTCTCAGTGAAGTAACTCTAATAGCATCCTTTCCCTACGTGGATTAGTTTGCGTTAATTGTATATTTTTTTTCGTTGAGATTTTTCTCTCTGCTGGTTTTTTATCGTTAACTTAAAAAGTGTTTCGATCTAAAAGGATACTATTATTTAGTATTAAGTAAGTAAGTATGACGGCACTAGACCCTTAAGGTCCAAACCGGCGGTGCTGATCTCCGTTTCGTGGCCCTCAGCCAGGAAGTGCAATGGGGAGCTGGGGACCAGCCATCCAATGCTTTCGCACACCCTTCCTGCTTACCTTCCCCAGATTTCTTGAGGTACTCATTTAGAGCTGGGTCGACTCTGGCTAAGCTTACAGAGTCACATAACTGACCCGCGTCTCAAACCCAAATAACTGGCCACTCCAGGGATCGAACCCGTGCCCCTTGGGACAAAGAATTCTCAACCCAGCGTACGTCCACTTAGCCAGGACGGCCTCATTATTTAATATTCCTTGTAAAAGAAGATTTACACTATTCCTTTTACAACTATTCGAACATATTATTAAACAAATAGAATTAGAATTACCTACCTTTGAAATCAAACCGTGCTGAATGACCAGTACTAGAATCAAGAGGTCTTGGAGGGGGTAGCTGTGCCATCCATTGCAACTTATCCAACTCCACTTTGTCCATATTTACCCATGATTCGGAAGGACGTATAGGTAAATCATCTTCCGATATTTCTTTTATATCATCAAACTTAGAAACTTTCAAACTTTTCTTATCTGTTTCTTCAGTATTTCGCTTCTTTCCGGTAGATGGCTGTCTTCCTTTCTTCAAGAAGTCGGCTACTTTCGGGTCTAGTTGAGAGAGCAACTTTTCCTGCTCCTCTAGTATTTCCGCTTGGGTCATTGCTGATAATTTCTCTGCGTTTTTTTGCGATATTTCTTCAACTTCTTTGGATGTAAAAATCCCAGAGCTTGAGATGAATGTAGATGGGAGCGAACCTACAAACAAGTTGAATTTTATAATAGAGAGAATATTGTAGTATAGAGTATTTGTTAAAAGATCTTGGAGTTTTTATTGATTGTTATTCTCAATTATTGTCAATTTTTATTTTAATAAGATTTATTTTTTTACTGAATTGGATTGTTATTATTACTTCTGTTGAAAGTTATTATTGAAAATTGTTAATAGAGTTTTTGCATATTGTATAAATAGAATATTGTAATAGAGAGTAATTGCTAAAAGATTTTAGCTTTTATTGATTATTGTTCTCAATTATTATCGACTATTTTGTTATTGATATTTTGTAATTGTTATCGAATTGAATTGTTATTGTTACTGCTGTTAAGAACTCTTATTGATAATTGTTAATAAAGTGTTTGAACATCGTATAAAAAGAATATTATAATAGAGAGTAATTGTTAAAAGATCTTAGTTATTATTAATTGTTTTGTTGATTGTTATTGTTATTCAATTAAATTGTTATTGTTACTAATATCAAGAATTGTTATTGATAATTGTTAATAGAGTTCTGAATATTGTATAGAGTAATTGTTAAAAAATCTTAGTTACTACTAATTTTTATTTTTAATTATTGTCGATTGATATTGTTTTTGAGACTTTTTAATTTTTATTGAATTGAATTATTATTGCTAACACTGTTAGGAATTGCTATTCATCATTGTTAATAGAGTTTTAAATATTGTATAGNAGGAATTGCTATTCATCATTGTTAATAGAGTTTTAAATATTGTATAGAGAGAATATTGTCATAGAGAGTAATTATTAAAAGATCTTAGAGTTGTTATTAATTGAATGAATTTATTTCATTAATAACCTGTCTTACAATCGACAGAAAAAGACAGAGCACAAACAAGAAAAGAAAGAAAAAGTAAAACTGGCAAGAAAAAAAATACAAACAGAAGAAACTACATAATAACATAACTATTTGAGAAGGTGGGCCCACTCGTGATCCAGGAACTCCAGTTTTTTCACGTAATTCTGAATTACCTCCTCCACGGCACTAAGAGGCCCACTTTTTAAAAAGGTGTTCAATAAGCAAAGACTGGGTCTCTCGAAGATGACGACCAATCGTCAGGCCAAGGTATGTAATATGACTAGACGGTGTTACGGTAATCCCACCAAGCCTGACTGTAGCATTACCTTCAGGGCACTAAAAAAACAAAACAGCAGACTTGTACATTAAACTACGAACCAATATCAGAATAACTTTTTCAAGACACGATAAATTATTTTCTAATGAAGAAAGCAACCAAGACAGATTTAAAAAATCATCTGCAAAACCCAGAAGTGACAAGTCAATATGCTTGCAAATATAACTCGGAGAGATAACCTGTTGTGCATCATTAACACTGTTATTATACAAAGTCGGAGACGTTATAGCCCCTTGCTTAATTCCCTTATGTAGGGATATCTCCCCACTAAGCTCAGCCTCTTGCAAATACACACGAAGATTGAGGTTCCTATATATATCACGTAGTAACCTTACAATAGAATAACGCACGCCGCGCTTACACAACTCAACCAAAATCTGAGCATGAATCCCAGAGTCTAGACTCTCCTGATATCATACTGATCTAAGATCCAAATTTCTTGCGAGAGATGAGCATCAAGTAATATGTTAGCAAGAGGATGAAGTATATGGGTGCACCTGAGGCCTTTTCGAAAACCAAACTGGTGTGGAGACATCTCACACTTATCATAAATCTCATCAAATAAAACAATCTCGAATAGTTTACAAAATACCGAAGATATCGTTACTGGCCGATACGAAGAAGGCTGAACGCCTGGCTTCCCCTTCTTTAATATCGAGATAACCATTGAATTGAACCATCCCGAGATTCACTAAAGCACCTCGGGACTATCTCTTGTGTCAAAATCATCTGAAACAGAATGGCAATGTGATGGTAAAGAATATAACCTCCTAAAGAAAGATGTAGAGCACAAATACTATCGCAGCCTTTTGAGTATACCTTTTTCAGCTTTTTAACAGCCTGGCAAAATAAAGCCGGTGACACTGAGAAATAGTCGAAGGTATCGGTAAGCATAGAAACCAGCTCATTGTCGTAATTAGACTGCAAAACTGGATCAGGCGATTTGAATTCGGACTCAAAGTAGGTACTCCACTGATTAACAGAAATATTAGACGTAGGCTTAGCTTATTCAGGCTTAGACCGAAGCGACCATATAAGGTTCGGATTCTTACTGAGCTTTTGCACAAAATTTTCTTTGGGGGTTGCACGGTGGGCATCTAACGCTTTATTGAACTTTCGTTTAGTATGGATTCGAATCTCGTTCACTATTCCACTTCGTGGCTTCCTAATATCATGCCAAACTTTCAGCCATAACTTCACGGACGGACAAGCCGCCGCTAGATCCGGATTTCTAGACCACCCTTTCACCTGCGATCTATTACGGACACATTTCACAGGAACTGCTAGACTCCCCGCCATACTCAGAGCATGCGGTATTTCTGCACAGTACATGTTTATCTGCAGACGTATTTCCCTTTCACTACAATACGAGTTTGCATTTCTCTGCAGCAGATGGAAGGGAACTTTTATTTTACGATATCGCCAGAAGTAGCCACAAAGAGATCATTCGACACTTGTTTCCAGTCACTGTATACTCTCCAATGGGATTTGCACGGACCCAATAACTTTGGACAGCCCAGTGTTATTGGCAATGACAAAGGCAAACGGTCAGAGTATGAGCAATCAACTGCAACTTTTACTTCGTCACTCACCGGGAAGTTCGTTACCACATGGTCAAGATTAGAGACGGTGTAGGCAACACTGATAAATGTATAAGCTTTTTTCTTATCAACGAAATTTAACTGATCAGGAAGGGAACCTATACCTTTCAGACTCGGTATTAAATTGGTCACAGATGAAGTCCCCTATTCATAGAACTTTTGTATTCATAGGAGTTTGAGCCTTCATGAAACGGCTTAGCTGATTATATGCAGTCGTGAACTTGCTGTCCGAGAGGCTAGATCTATAATTAGTAGAAAGATAGACGTTTATTATCACAGTATCGCGAACTTTAAGAGCGAGGAAGTATTTACTTGATGCTAAAAGTTCAGTCTGGAGAGACTTTCTCACCAAAGTGACTAATCCCCCAGATGACCGACCTCTGGATTTCACACGGTCAGGTGGCCGAATAAAACACTGGAGTGAACTTGAGCAAGTTAGTATTGTCCTCGGAAAGCAGGTGCTCTTGTATACAAATTATTTCATTAGTAAGGCTCAAAGTATCAAGCAGAACTGTTTTCTCAAGTGCTTACCCATTTATATTCCAAGACAGAATACTATACATTTTGGGAGCGTGATCCATCTTTCAAGTTTTTTCTGTTATAAGGACAGGCATAGAAATAACATATGTGCCTAGTCGAATTCCAATTTAGGCACAGAGTAGGATTTTGACAAGGCTTCTCAGGGGAGCTTTTGTGGCCAGTTTCTCCACAGCGGCTACAAGTTTCAGCTTCCTTACAGTCAGTCACTATGTGCCTCACATTATGACACCGATAACATATTCGAGGTAAAAAGCAAAATTGCTCTAGACGGAAAAGTTCGAAACCATTTTTAATCGTGTTTGTTAAGGCAGCAGACAATGCACTTTTAGAGGGGTAATACATTTTAAACGCTTGCGAATTGCCGCACTTTATTGCATTTTCAAAGTCTTTCGACAGACTTTTCAGGAGGTCCTCCGTCACGTTGCTAGGGAGAAGTTTCACTATACCGATGAACTGGGAATTAACAAGTCGATTGTCGATTATACGGTTACTTTTGAGGGCAGCCGAGACTTTTTCTGTTGGCTGCTTCGAGGATACTGACAGTTGTCATTCCTTCCGCCTGAGCACTGCATCCACTAATGTTGTATCAACCGGTGCCAAGCTTGTTATAAAGGCCTTACGCTTTCCTGGATCGTCTAACTCAGGAGGCATATTCGTCACGACATCCGAGAACAGCTTTTTTTCCACATTTGGCGTTTTAGGTACTGACGAGGAGGCTGTAGGCTTATTCTTGGAATCAGCAATACATTTCAAACCATTGTTCCGAGTATCTAACTTGCGGGAAAACTGTTGCAGCTCACTGTCCATTAATCTCGTCATTTCGTTCACTTTGGTAGTAATACAGACTGCAATTTCGTCACCACACGTGGGAACAGACTCCGGTTCAAGAATAACGAAAGTCGGAAGCTCTTTACTGTCCTTAGCTCAGCGCCATATTGCTTTCGCAATATCCGTCAAGTTATCACAGTCTTTTTTGCATCCGCGTAATCGTTCGTCATATCCGAGTTCACTCTCATAGTAAGTCCACAGCAGTTTTTGGCTTCGATAATACTGGCATGATCAAAAAACTCCATTCCTTTGTTAACAAACATATCCGTCTTAATACCCTTTGTCATGCATCGAGAGACAAAGTTTAAAACTGGATTCAATACTAGAACAGTTTTCATTTCGTTCATCTGGATTAAGTCGAATATTCATTCACCAATTTCTTTGATAATTTATAGTATCAAATTCTAGACAGATATTTACGGGTTGAACTATATATTCAATATTTTTCTGGTTACCTTGCGATAGAAGTAAGGAAATTGTTTCCTTACTTCGCAATTGTTTCCGCAATTTAAGGGGCAAGCTCAGCGGGTACCACGGCTCTCGCTAACAACTCTACACACCTCTTCTGCTTACTTTTCTTTCCCCGCCTCAATTGTAGCGTAAATGCATCTAAATATCAGATGTCCTTTTTATTTAAAATCGCACTGCTTGATGGCTAATCTTCAATATTATCACTGAAAAAATTTAGAATTCAGACCACTTTCGCAAATTATAAATAAATGTTCAGAAACTAAGTTAGGAGATTAAGCAGAGGTTTTATAATAGGTCAGGAACTATAATCCTTCGACAAATTTTGCGAAATCTAACTAGCTTCATTGGGATTAGAATTCACTGAAAAAGCTTACTGGCTTGATAATGTTAATAAAACATCCCATTTATAACAGATACATTTACTTTGAACTCAGAATAAATACTGATTCATCAATTGTTTTCAGATTATTGTCGATTATCATTGTTATAGAGATCTTGTAATTGAATTGAATTGCCATTGTTACTACTATTAATAAATTGATATGGATAATTGCTAACAGAGTTTAAATAGTGTACAGAGAATATTGTAATAGAAAGAAATTGTTGAAAGGTCTTAAAGTTATTACTAATTTTCTCAATTATTGACGATTGTTATTTTTATTGACATTTTGTTATAGCTACTGTTACTACTGTTAATACTTGTTATTGATAATTGTGAATAGAGTTTTTGAATATTGTAATAGAGAGTTGAAAATACGTTTCTTCAACTGGATAAAACAATTACGTATAAAAAATATAAATGTTCCTGTTTATGCACGTTTTACTATCAATATTTTTTCATGCTTGGTAGATTATTTTATTTTGTTTTTGCTCATTTGTGATTTAATGGGGTTCTTTACTTTTCTTTGAAAAACTTATTTTGTGCAAAAAGTTTTTTTAATTAATTTCTGTTCGTTTTATATTGACATAGTCTTTTCAGGTAAAAAGAAAATAATTCTTTAAATCTTTTTGTTTTTTTAAGACTTTATAGTTTGGCCTGCTAATTGTATGCTGGAGAAAAATTTTCAGCAATTTTTAACAAAACACACACTTTTAAAAATTTGGACACGAATAGTAGTGTTTAATTTAGTTTCATACCTCCTCTAGTTGACATGAAATAGAAAACTTGATACCATCCGCAAAAAAAATCTGTTTACTTTCTTTGATAGTTTGGATACACTTATGCTATTTTGATTTGGTTAAATTTTAAGACCAGAAGTAGCCCCGAAAGTTTGAAAATAATACTCTCATTCGTTCTTGAGATACTGCTGAGATGCCTTATTGGGAATTAGCATTAACACAGTGCATTTTGATTTAATCTTAAGGCAACATTTAGTTTTTAAACAAAGTAAGCAAAGGGAGGGTGGGCATGGGAAGGGGACTGCTTGCCCTCCAATCCCTTTCGATTATTAGCCCTTTCTATTTTCAATCGAATGAACCCTTTTCGAAGTTCCGAAGACAAATCCTTCGATACGAAGTGCTCTGTTCTAAACAAAAAAAAAAGAAAAAATAACAATACATTTTATCCACATCGATGTTTACTATAAAATGTCAAGCCTTCGAATAAGTTTCGACTACTAAGCAGGGCGCTAGGCCTTTCAATTACCTTTCAAGGCCTTTCAATGAAGTCCTTTTAAAATGAGCCCTTTTGAAGTCTCTACAAAAAAACTTTTAATAAAAATCCTAGATACCCCAGGGCATAACTTACAACCCTTGCCCTGAGTGCTCAGGGGGGGTGTTATTCTCAAAAACCTAATTTCCAGAACTTTCTACTACGTTGAACAAGATGGCTATCTGAAAATTTTGTTTGAATGTGTTTGGAGGAATGATGGGCGTGAGAGAGGGGTTAGTTACCCTCTAATCACTTTCGACTTTTACAAAGGGCACTAGCCCTCTCAATTTCCGATTGAATGAGCCTCTTTTGAAGTTTTACGACAACTCTATCTATAAAACCTTGTATGCCCCCAGAGCAGAACTTACAACCTTTGCCCTTGGGAATCTGTAGGGTTTGTCATCCTTAAATAAATAATTTCCAGAATTTTCAACTACGTTGAACAAAACGGCTATCTCTAAACTTTGATTGAATGTTTTTGGGGAAATGGTAGGCGTAAGAGGGGGGTTAATTACTCTCCACTCACTTTTGACTATTAAATAGGGCAATTTCAATTTCCAATTGAATGGGCCCTTTTTGAGTTTCTACAACAACCCTTTCTATAAAAACCTTATATTCTCCAAGGGCATAAATTAAAACTCTTGCCCGGAGGGCAGTGAGGGGGTTGTCATCCTCAAAGACCTAATTTCCAGAACTTTCAACTACATTAAACAAAATGGCTATTTCAAAATACTGATTGGATGTGTTTGGAAAATTATGGGCGTGAGAGGGGCTCTCCAATCGGTTCCAGCTATTGAAAAAGCCACTACCCCTTTTAATTTCTAATCGAATCAGCCCTTTTGAAGTTTCTAGGACAACGGTTTCAATAAAAATCTTATAAGCCCCAGGGCATAAATTAAAAACCTTGCCCAGAGGGCTGGGGGGTTATCATTCTCAAAGACCTAATTTCCAGAACTTTCAACTACGTTGAAGAAAATTGCTATTTCAAAATTTTGATTGGACGTGTTTGGGGAAATAGTGGGCAAACGAGGAGGGTTAGTTGCCCTCCAATCACTTCCGACTACTAAAAAGGGCACTAGCCCTCTCAATTTTCAGTCGAATGAGCCCCTTTTGAAGCTTCTACGCACTTTCTATAAAAACCTTATATGCCCCAGGGCATAACTACAACCCTAGACCTGAGGACCGTGAGGGGGTTGTCATCCTCAAAGACATAATTTATGGACCTTTCAACTACGTTGAACAAAGTTGCTATCTCAACATTTTGATTGGATGTGTTTGGGGAAATGATGGGCGTGAGAGAGGGTTTATTTGCCATTCAATCACTTTCGACCATTAAAAAGGGCACTAGCCACTTCAATTTCCAATCGAATTATTCCTATTTGAAGTTTCTACGACAACACTTTCTATAGTATAAAAACCTTATATACCCGAAGGGCATAACTTACAACCCTTGCCCTTAGGGCTGTGGCGGGAGTCTCATCCTCGAAAACATAATTTCTAGACTTTTTAGCTACGTCGAAAGAAATGAATATCTCAAATTTTGATTGCATGTGTTTTGAGAAACGGTAGGTGTGAGAGGGCTGTTAGTTATACTTCAAACACTTTTGACTATTAAAAGGGGAACAATCCCTTCTAATTTCCAATTGAATGAGCCCTTTTTGAAATTTCTACAACATCACTATCTATAAAAAACCTTATATGCCCCCAGGGCATAATTTACAGTCCTTGGCCCAAGGGCTCGGAGGTGGGTTATTATCCTCAAAGATCCTCAAACAATGGCTGTCTAAAAATGTTGAGTGGATGTGGTTGGGGAAAAAGTAGGGGTGAGAGGGGGGTTAGTTGCCCTTAAATCACTTTCGGCTATTAAAAAGGGCAATAGCCATTTCAATTTCCAATCAAACAAGCCCTTTTTGAAGTTTCTACGACAACACTTTCTATAAGAAAAAACTTATATGCCTCCAGGGCATAACTTACAACCCTTGCCCTGTGGGCTATGGGGGGGGTTGTCATCCTCTAAGACCTAATTTCCAGAACTTTCAACTACGTTGGACAAAATGCCTATCTCAAAATTTAGATTGGGTGTGTTTGGGGGAAATGTGGGCGTGAGAGGGAGGTTAGTTGCCCTCCAATCACTTTCGACTATTAAAAAGGGCACTAGCCCTTCGAATTTCCAATCGAAGGAGCATTTTTTGAAGTTTCTACGACAACACTTTCTATAAAACTTTATATGCCCTCAGGACATAACTTACAACCTTTGCCCCGAGGGTTGTGGGGGTGTCAAAAACATAATTTCTATTTGGAAATTAACTACGCTGAACAAAATGGCTATCTCAAAATTTTTATTGGGTGTGTTTGGGGAAATGGTGGGTGTGGAAGGGGTTTTAGATGCCTTCCAATCACTTTCGACTATTAAAAAAGACACAAGCCACTCCAATATCCAATCGAATGAGCCCTTTTTGAAGTTTCTACGATAACTCCTTCAATACGAAGTGCCCTGGTCTAAGACCAGGGCACTTTCATGCGACCAGCCTATGGCTTCCTTCTTTACTGGATAAAAAGAAATAAATAAATTGTGCCAACATTGTTTTTTACTTAGACAGCGCAAGCGCTGCCTATGATAGGAAATTGAAAGGTTTTTTCTGATTCAAGGAACTTTTTAGAAAGAATCAGATAGTTCTACTTTCAATTAGAAATGCCAGCGGGAATTCACTGACAATGCTTTTTTTCCTCTAAACAATATACTGTCTTCAATCAGAACTTACCTTATACCTATAAAAATTTAATAAACAGGTTATGCTATTCGTCACTAAATTATTTTTTTTAAGCCAAAATTAAGCACTTTCTTAGATTACAACTTCCAGCTGTGCCCACAAAGAGTTATATCAGCTTAATGTCGAGACATCTGTAGGACAAAGGGTACGATGAAACATTCCTTTATATCAATCCAGCGTCCAACCCTCAACTGATAGCAAAACTTGTATTGTACAATCAAAGCCATGTTCCAAAAATTATGGGGTTTAACCCCCCCCCCCTGAAATGATTGTCCGACTCGTTAAAACGTAACAAAAAGCGCCTATAAATGAATTTTTGAGGTGTTTTGTTTAGTTATTTTGCACCCTCCCCCCCCCCTTAACAAAAATCCTGGATAAGACTCTGGGGCCAAAAACGATCTTAATAATTCAGAAACAGCAATCTCAAGTTCTCTCTAATTTGATTTACAATTAAACCCTTTTTATTTCCCAGTTTTTTACGACTACTGATACGAAAAATTCTTTTGCCGTCGAATATAATTTCACAATTAAAATAGTGAAAACATAAATAATTAAGATTTCTACGTACCCTTAATTTTAACTTCTTCAACTTCCATTGGTTCAGTGTCCTCGACAATGCCCCGTTTCTTTTTCATGTTAAGGGCAAACAAGCTTTCCTTTTTCTTTCCACTTTTCTGCACAATCTGGAAGGACGAAACTAATTGAAATCGAGGCTTTTCCAGCTCTTATCGCTATTTCTGTACATATCTGATCATTACTATTCATTTCAAATGGATATAATAACAATAACCTACACAAGTCAGCCACCGTGCAAATGGCGTAAAATGAACAAAAAACACATTGTCTAAAAATCAGGGCCGCATCCAGGGGGAGGGGGGGGGTACCCAGTTTGTGGGCCGCGGCCCCCCGCCCCAAAATGTTTGTCTGACTCGTAAAAACGTAACAAAAA